>PVKA01004499.1:0-49281 GCA_004027165.1 Ctenomys sociabilis | reverse complement strand
CTATGATTTTACCCTTTGTGTGTGAGATTCTGTATAGTTTATTTCATCCTCCACAGCCCGATGGTGAAAGGTAACCTCTAATTTTAGAGCATACAATGACTTTCTCAATGAGATAAGTGTTGCCAATATTATACACTGTGTACTTTATAGTAATATCTGTAGTTAATCTTAAATAATTGATGATATGACTATAGAGTTTAGATTTTAATGCGCTTCCAAAATGTATGCTTTTTCGGCTCATATAGATGAAACATTTGCCCTTGTATTATTGCTCTAAGGCTATTACACATTTCTGATGATTTAGGTTTTATTCCACCCTCTTCCAGATGGATCACACTGTCTTCGCCACTCACTTGAGGCAAGTGAAGCTGCCATAGCTGCTTTCACACTGTGAAAGTCAGAGACTACAGTGAGGTAAACTAATATTAATGGCACTCAGATGGTGTATGCATTTCCTTATTATATTTTCTCTTTGTTTTGGAATAAATCACCTAAGTTACTTTACCTGATTGCTTGTCTGTTATTAAACTCTACAAGGTTTCAGAATTATCCATCTATCTATATAGCAGCAGTGCCTTTAAGCATAGAATGTTGATTATTCTGTAATTATGATATTGTAGGTGGCTATTGGTAAAGAAGTTCACTATGTTCAGAGTGTTCTGGTTTTAGAGTCTCCTGGTGCTGTGCTCATGGAAGCGAGGTGCCCATATGCAATCAAGATATATTTTTTATTATTAAGTAAACAAGAAAATAAAATCAAGTCCAGAAGTTCCCAAACATACTCATTCTTTGATATCCATCTACCCTTCTATCAGAATACCCATTCCACTCAGAACTACAGGAACAAGGGAAAATTGGGAAATAGCTTTTGAATAAAATCCATGAGTACTGGAGAAAAGTATTTTGAAATCATGGGAACTGGTCAAATTTAATCAGTTTTTAAGTCACATTAAAAGTAAAAGTTGAAAATGTAAATGCACTGCAACTGAAATCGAGCTCGAACTATACTATTCAATTTTATTGTGCAAGACTATCCCAAGCATTGTATATTAGACACACACACTCAAAGTGAAGTTTTCCTTATTGAAGAATTTTTATAGGTACCTCAGTTTAATTTAATTAATATTTTACAGAATGATGACTTGATTCTCTTGTGCAGTAGAGTTCAAAATTTATTGACCTGGTTCAGCCTCAGTAATAAAAAGAACCATATGTGCAGTCAGTTGAACAAAAATATTATGAGAACATATTTCTATAGCAAAGTGCTGTTTCTGTGTCTGGCATTACCAAGAAGACTCTCTGCTTGTTTGTCCTTTCAACAATGAGACTCCAATTTACTGAATGGTAGAAAGCTCATCTTTTGAAACTTGACCAGATGGCAACTATGAAGAATACTGCACAGAGCAACAAAACAATAGCAGGCCAAGTTTCCATTGTGAAAAGAGACTATAATTACCTTATCATTTATCAACATTTTATAGATAAAGTCAGAGTAATATAAAACAAAAAATTAAAATTTTATGAGTCTCTTTTTATTGTTATTTCCACTAAAATATTTCAAATATCAACATATTAAATGAAAAGGTAAATACGTTTCATTTTGATGGAATACGTTTCTTAACTATAACATAATAAACCTGGCATTTGATATCTAAGTCTACTATGGTAAACTAGAATTATCCTCAGCTGTGTGTACTTCCTATGATTGGGCAGCTGTACCCTTGACTTTGTGTTACTGAACATTTACTTTTAAATGAAATAATCTTTATATGATTGCCTCCTGTTCTTTTTCCTTTGCTATTGAAAATTGAAAGCCACAGGGAGTTAGTAATTATAGATGATCTTTTCAATATTTCATGTGCAGTGGCACATGAAAGATAAGAGTATATTTTCACTGAGTGGGTGTGGTATAACTTTGTAGAAACATTAACTGCAATGAACATTTAAATAATCAATGTCATAGAAATAGGTTGCAGTGTTATTTTTTTCAAAGAAAATAAATGGCACAAATTTGTTTGAAGTCAATGACTGTATTTTTGTTCTTGTACCAAAATAAGTTTTCCACTAACATAAAATGTGAAAATTACACTTTGGGGAAGAAAAGTGTGATTAATCACCTAAAGTTGTTCAAAGAAATGTTTAACATGTGTAAAATATGCACAAAGAGTAGTGTTCTAACAAACATTTTTTGTTGAAAGATAAAAGCCAACACTGTTGCACTCAGTGGTGACTATGCAAAGCCATGCTCTACAGACTATAGTTTCTGTGAATTGTCTCTGAATTATCAGGATGCTCAGGATCAGTTTTCATTAATCCTTTCTTAGTCCCTTCCTAACGTGGCTGCTTTTCTTATTTGTCTCCATAGCTCACTACGGTCCATGGAGATTCCTAGCAAAGACCATTCTCTCTTCTTTTCTTCGATGAGAGGGACTTGTCCAGTCTGCTACACCAGGACATCACTCACACCCTGCCTTTGCACTCTCAAGGAAAACCCAGGTCTGTTGAAGTACTACTGGTAAAACCTCTCAGTGTGCAGGTTCTATCAGTAGTACTGCACTATCATTTTATGTTTTCCTAAAAATAAAGTTATAGAAGAATAATAGAAGAATGATGAAGGAATGAAAGATCTATGAGATGAAAGAAATGAATTATTGGTACAAGTTTTTTCCTCTATTGTCTGATAGTAAGCACTTGAAATTTAAAGGTTCAGCTGATTTTCAAACCAGAATGTGCCCTGATCCACACTGAGACAATAATACTTAGATGGAAAAGGAGAATATGGTCTGGAAAAACATGACATACTATCCAAATACTAAGGACCAGAAAAGCATCAATGAAATAAAGGAGTACTTGGGAATGTAACTCCACTTATAGCTATCTGTCATATAACTGTCTCCTTAAGAAAAAATGGTAGAATTTGCTAACATTCAATATCTAACCACATTTTAGAATCTAATTATTTAAAAATGCATGGATGTTCAAAATATAAATTAACTGAAGTTGTATTATGCATAAGCCACGGTATGTATATTTCCCAAAATCATTAAGTCTAGTTTCTCTTTAGTAACAAGGCAACATAGTTCATGCTCCCAATTCGTTGTGCTAACAGCATCATGCACTCTAGGAAGGTTTACCCTTCTTCCTATTTCTGAAGATTCCCTCACAGTGCTTCTCTTGACCAACAATCGATCATTTTCTTCTTTTGCTGCAGCATGATGTAGTCCTTCTTGGATTCCCTTTGCTACTCCTGTGTGAGTAGCAACGCTGCAGTTCACCAGAAAAAGGAGTCATTCTACATTAATTTCTATAGAGCACTATCAATACCAGGCTGTAGGCCACAATACAACTGTTAATATATGATTATGTTCTTAGTTACTATTTCAGGAATGGAAATTCTAAACCATCGTTACAAGGTGTTAGTCTTATCATCTGACAAAACTTCCTTATTTTACCTCTAGATCCATATTTTTTCTTGATCCATTTTGCCTCAGATGAACTCCTGTTCCTATTCATGGTGTCATAGAGCTCTCTTGTGGACCTAAGGAAATGGGAATGAACAAACAGCATGCCTACTTCTCAAGCTCTGGGGTCCTATCAGCATCATAACCCTTCCCTGTGAGGTGTTGCCTTAGTCACTGGGTCGGGATTGGCTCACATCTGCCTGGATGGATGTTGCTCTTGGGTAAACTTCACAAGGACAAAAAGACAGTATCTCCCAAGCACAAATCAAATGTTAAGCCTAAAATTTGGAGTACGTTTGTAAAGCCCATGTTCTCAATCTTACCAGCTGCAGTAGCTTTAAAATCCAGACTCTACTTTGAAAAGTAGGAGAAATTGGCAAATTTATGACAGTAGTTTATCCTTCTGCATAAGTATTACATTTCTGTATACTGGGGCATTAAGTGAGTTTAAATTACTCTCTCTAATGGAATATCTTCTAGCATTTCAAATAAAATGCACCTTTTAAAAAATGACTGATAACTCACAATACAGTATTTAATGCATAAAACTTTGAACAACTGAATCAGAGGGCTTTTTTCACATTCATAGCTCAATGATCATATTTTTAGGGCCATTTAGCAATTTCTGCATAATTCTTGAGCAATTTATATTTGAGTTTGAAATTTTGAAATGTTTTTCAATTATTAATAGTATAAGATAAAGCTGAACATGAAAAAATCAATAAAAAAAGGAATTTGAACAGCTTTTAACTTTAGGCTTAAACAAACTAATTCATTGTCTACATTCCTGTCATATTCATCCAAATACTTTTTCAATATAATTAGTACCCTGATAAGTAACATACATAATCTTGGGTCTCTCTGCTTTGCTTTCTTTATTTTCAAACTCTTTGTTATCTTGGTATACTTTTCTATATGTGTGCGCTACTTAATTCATTTTAGAACAACAAATTCAAAGAAATGATACCTAGAAGCTATTTAATCAAATTTGTTCTGGTGCACATACCCTTTTAATAACTCTAATAAGTTATTGCCCTAATGAAAGCTCGCCGCTTCTAGAAGCAGAAGGGCCTTAGCATATATTGAACACTGTATATGTACTAAATGACGGACATAAGTCCAGAGCTGAAAATTTTTATTTTATGGTGCTTTGTTGCCACACAGAGATAAAATCAGTTTCTAGTTTCATATACTTCCCAGTTAGTGGGAGTAGCCAACAAATTGACAATTATAATTTAATTTGCTAATGTTTTGATAATGCGCTAAAAGGGAGCACAAGAGTGCACCTGAGCGAGGGAAATAGCAATTAATTTCTCAGTAGCACTTGCCTTCTAAAGGAACAATCACCTTTGTTCCCGCCTCTGTGTATCAGCTGCAGCCTGGCACGGGGAGTGAAGTCTAAATCCGCTCCTAAAGAAGTGCGTTACACGGTTTCTCCGGATAGGAAAAGGGAGGAAACCAAAACGCAACCTAAAGCACATGGGATTTCAAGGCAGAAAGCCGAGCAGTCATCCTAAATTGCCTTAATAATGCCTTTAATACCTCCGTAACACCTTATAAAGCCTCTACACCAAACACGGGTGTCCTCTAGGTACTCTGAGTAGTGCCGGTATGCACTTGTTTGCAAGGACTCAAGCTCTGTACTGTGCATAGGGCCCCGGGATTAGGTTACAACCGTGTGCGGGATTGTATCTAGATGTTCCCCCGAAGCCTCATGCGCTTTGAGACGGGGCTTTTCTGGAGGTAGCTGAATCCAGCTGGAGGTTGTGATGGATTCCCGGTTCAATGCTAGCACTATTGGTGCTGGGATTAAAGGTGGGCGATTGCTGGATCAGTCCCCTAACTGGACTGGCACCGCCCTAATTTCAGCAATCTAGATAAAATGAAAGGGCCAGAAAGGGGCTTCTTTTTCCTTTCTTGCACGAGTTGCTTTTGCTGTTTCCTAAAGCCATGACCTGTTGCTTCTCTGCCATGTACCACTCCACCTCGCAGCCACCTAGCTATGGACTGAGACCTCTACAAACTGTGGGCTACATAAACTTTTCTCCTTTTAATTTCAGGCATCAGGTATGTTTTGTCTCAGCAATGACAGAAAGGTAACAAAGACAGTCCTGAATGAATTTAACAAACATTTGCTACTTTACCATTTACTGAGCTTCTACTGTACTAAAAGCTCAAAGAATTCGACAGTTAAATAACGTACAAAATATTCTGGAGGAGTTCAGGGTCAACTGGAAGGTTCTGGAAAGCGAACAAGTGATTAAAATGCAGTATAAGTGCTATGGTGCATTCCATGGCACCTCATTACTGGGGGGTCATTCAGAAAAACCATTGTTATTGACGTCCTTTTTTATGTTCTGATCTGAAGAGTGAGAAGGTTTTAGCTGTTCACGGAGAACTGAAAAGAAAGTAGTATCTCAGCAGAGGTCTTCCAGGAAGAACAAGGAGAGCTTGGTGTTTTCCAGGAACTTGAAGTTCAGTTCTATAAGATCCAGGAAGTGACCCACGCATTGCAGCAGCTAGCGGAGACGCTGGGAGGGTGATCGGGAGGCTGAGGGCTGGCCTCTGCGTGATGTTTTCATACAAATGAACTCCACTGAGAGTAATAGAGAAACGCTGAGTGACTACTAATGAAAGTGATGTGATTAGATTTCCTTTCAGACAAGCTACCTGGCTACTAGTGTAGAATACATTTCATGGCTTCAAAACAGAATGGAGCTGAACACAGGTTATGACTGACTGGCTGACCAGGGTGCCTGTATCAGTTGGAATACAAGCCATGCCCCTTAGGGGCTTAGCACCAAGCAACTCCAACCTCGCAGTGGCTTTAAGGGTTTACATCCCAGAAAGCACTGCCATAGTAGCCCGTATCCTTAGTGTTATGAGCTGTCTCTCTTTCCTCTGGGCAGCGTGTTCCAGAACGCTGCATCCTTTCACTCCAGCAGCATTAGCCGCAGTTCTGGTGCACTTCTGAGAGGAGTCAACGTTTGGAGACCTTGGGTTTAACTTTTATAGAGCTGCTTCAGGGGAGCTGGGTAGAAAAAAGTTTGAAGTATTTGTTGAGTATTTAATTTGCCACGCGATGTTCTCAGTTCACAAACTCGATCCTTTCCCCGATTCTGACTACAAACTGAGTTGGACAAAATTAGAATCTAATTCAATGGTTAGGTTCAATGCCGACTTCATGGGGAAATTTGATTCAGTTCTCATCAGTTTTCTTTGTGACTGAACTGTGGAGATAATTTAATTCATGAGCTCAGGTGATGGTTCTGAGCACACGCAGCAGTCTGCTTGGTCACCAGGGTGGCCAGTGAGCGTGGCGTGGGGATGAAAGGCCAAGGACCAGCTGCTCCTAGACTAACCTCTGTCTTCTTCCCCTGGTTAACCTCAACTTCTTTTTTGTTTTTCTTTTCAAATATTTTTTAAAAAATTATTATGTAAAGAGAATACAACAACGGTTGCTGTACCCTCTCTTTCTAGGCACACACCAAGCCTTCCCCAATCAGTACTTGTTGGGAACCCACTATATCACTTACACCATCTCCAACCCCAATCCTGCTGTATAAATTCTTTGAATCCCTGCCTCCTCCCAGAGGGCTCTTGTTTCTCTTCTGCAGACCACCCGTCGCAAGCAATAAAGGTTTTCTTAATTTTCTCCCACTTCTCTTTCGCACCAGATGAAGGAATCTTACAGAAGACACCACTATTTATGAAGATCAGGTGGAGCACAGAGTGCTGAATAATTTTTGTAGAACTGGGACACTTGTAACTGAGCATTTGCCTTTAATGAAATCAGCTATCGAACATAAAATAAGAGAATAAACTGGGGGGAGTGAATATTTAAAATAAGAAAAAAGACTGAGGTTCTCAAATGATGTTTAAAAACATTTTCTAGAGAAAATGCTAAGAGAAATCCAAGGAAAGATGTTGGTTTTGTGTTACTATTGTTGGAACTTAGGGGTTCAAAAAAAGCTAAACAAGAAGTTTACCTCTGATTTATGCATGTCACATGCATGCAGGTGTTATTGTTTCAAAAGTAAAAGCAAAGATTATCCTTCTTGAGCTTGCTCTACTTAATCACCAGAGCTTTCTCCTTGGCTCACAGAGAATTCTAAAATATGCGATACTGCTGAGACATTGAGGGAAATAAAAACTTAAAGACCCCTAAATTAAGACATGAATTTGGTCATGGTTATTTAACAAGACAAACTTCATTATGGGTCTTTCCCATTACAATTATGAAGTAGAAACAACAGGTAATGCAAGTGACAAATAAGATTTTATATTTGTTTTATATTATATACTGCTTATTTTAAACTACAGAAATTTAAATGATCTTACACAGGAAATATGAGAATTTCTGAAAAGTTACCCTATGGCTATTTTGAGTCATGACTGATTTATTTGTTCTGGACTTCTATATTTTAAAGGGAAAGATAGTTCCTATGACATCACAGAGTAGCAGCATCATTATCTGGACTATTCAGTGCATACACTATCTGTGATGCCCCCAAAGCCAGTTTAGCAAAAGGAAATTAATTTATTGCCCTATTCATTTATTCATTTTAAACTGACCTATGTAAGCACTCAAATTTGTATAGGCTAAAACTCAAAATAGAAACAGACTAACTAGAGAACAAGTATGAAAAACTCAGAGATATGGATTTAAAATGGAAATTTTTTCTGAAAGAAGGCAGAAAAAGGGAAGGATTCCACTGCCTCTGTTTGGGTGATCGAGTGAGGGATTTCTTGTCACACAGCACCTCCATGACGGCGCCACCTAATAGGCAGGGAAAACACCACAGGAAAATTCATTTTCAGGCATCTGTAGAACTTTTATATTTTAATTATTTTGCAATTAAAAGACATTTGGAATGAACTACAACTATGAGTGCAACTACTAATAAATGGATTCAGAGAACATTTAGCAAATTTCAGGGGCCATGCTAAACTGTTACAAATCATGCCATTAAATCTACAAAATAAGCCAAAGAATTCAACATGTTGATTCTTTTCCTTGTACTTCATTTAAAAAATGACTGTGTCAACTATAAAAATGCTGGATTTATACTTAATATAGACATTTCTCAATTTGATGTAATGGCAGGCTTTCATCTCCTCTACATTTTACTTAAGTAGGATTTGTAATTTAAATATCCTTTTTCTTGTTTTATTATTAATTTTAATAAATATTGAAATATTATAAAGAACTCCCCAGCAATAAATATTTCTGAAGGCATCAAGCATGAACTAAATAGTTAAACATTTCACTTTGTATTACCAAAGTGGAAATTAATTCATGAGCCCCTAGAAAACATACAGAAAGCAGTCCCTTTTCTAATGATATTTCATCTGCACTAGGAAATGGATATTTGTAATAGATGATTTTCTTTGATTAGAATTTTCAAATTGTATACTCCATATTAATTTAACACAAATGTAATTATAGAATTTATTAAGAATACGAGAAACATACAGAATTATATACTATAATCCTACATATATTTATGCATAATACATGATATTCTGATTACATGTATATTATATACATATACATATATCTGTATAAAGACAGAGAAAATCTTCCAAAAATATATGCATCAGGGAAAGAAAAATTTGTGTATATATTTTACCACTAAATTTATTGAGGCATCATGAGATCAATACAAGTTTGGTCTCTACAATTACAAGAGGTGCTCTAAGTTGTGGACATTATCTTCCAATCATTTATTAACATGACCAATTCCTGAAGTCTGTATACATTTTTTGGTAGACTGTATACATATATATACATATACATATATATATACATATATATACATATATATATACATATATATATATATACAGATTAATATTTTGCTCATTCATTAAATATTCATATATTTTCTGGAGAAATTTATATTGCTTTGCTTATACTGATTACGGTGTACAAATAAAGCAGAATTTTTTCTATACATTTAACATGAAATCAGTCATTGTTAGCAATTAAACCATAGCAAGTAATTAATGATCATCATATAATAAAAAAATGAACAGGTACCCTTCGCAAATGCCTTAATTGAGCACTGGCTTATTGAATGATATTATTCAGCTACTTCTAATGAATATTTATATTTAACACTTTATGTTTTCGTTATCACATCATATTACAGAGAAGAGTGCTCTAGAATATGAACTACAGAGAGCTGACATTTAAAGCATACAATCGCCCTCTCCTGGGGGAAGGGGAAGACCAGCATTACTACATGGCATGACCCTGGTATTTATAAGCAGGTTGTTTCATCTATGCAATGTGAGATTCTTGTCTGTCACAGTAAGAGGTTGTTCTCTGCTTACACACTATGGTAAACTGCAGAGGTCAGAGAGTTGATTGAACTTGGTGACACAGGAAGAGAGGGCATTTACACTTTGAAGCTTCTGACACCCCTTTCTCCCAGATCCTGGGAAATCCATTCTCTTCTCCCAGTGGGCATGTAACTCCACTTGTGATCAATAGGAGCTCAGTTCCAAGAAGGGAAGAAAATGGGCTTAGCCAAAACTATTTAGGTCTCATTGTAATGCTCCGTTTATTAGAATCAAAGTCTTATATGTGGCTCACTTTATTCTTTACCTGATTATTCTAAGCAAGGAACAGAACTTAGGTGTAAAACAATGTAGTTGCAAATATATGTATATTTCCAGTTGCTGCTGGAAATTGAACTCAGGACCTTGCACTTGCCAAGCAGGCACTGTACTACTAAGTTATTTCCCTTGCCCCTTACTTAACTTTCTAACGTGGTAGCTGGAACTTCAGCAGGATTTCCCAGCAACATAATAGTCTGTACTCACAGTAGACTTGTATCATTTTGTCATTTTCTTCTGGAGTATTTTTTTGAATGATTAAAGATAATCTATTATACATTTCATTAATACAATATATCTATGAACATGAACGTATAAATCAAATTATTAAGGGAAGAGGATATATTGTTTTAGAGCCAAATAAAAACAACTTTATTTCTATGTTTTAAAAATGGAAATTTACCATTTAATCCCAGATTTAGGAAGTACTTGAATCTGTCTTACTGAGATTCTATCACACAGTTTCAAAGCCCAAACTCTAGTCAACCGGAAGGGTTGATATTGCTGCTTGCTAACTTTGTGTTGTACAGTAGCTTCATTGACAATCTTTGCATAATGAATTTTCTCATCTGTAAAATGGTGACATCAGTGACACTTATCCAGAAAAGTAACATGATGAACTTAAATGCATTAATACAGCTTTATCCTTTGAACTGTACTGAAAATGGAATAAGGCTTCGTAAGGTTTAATACTTTTGAAAAAATTAATGTATAAATAAAATAAACCAAAAATGAGTATATTTATGTGTTGTAGCATAAAAAGAGAGTAAATGGTTATTCCATATAATCCAGTGGCAGTCCTAAAATTGTGCAGTTAGGTGAATTATCCTTGGAAATTTTACCTTTCATACTTTTTTTTCTTTTCTGTTTTTTAGGGAAGGGTCTACAGGGTGTTCAGATTGGACTCGTAGTCCTACCGGACTATATTAGACTCTTAGTGATCCACCTGCTTACAGCCTCCCAAGAGCTGAGATTACAGGTGCTCACTACCATGCCTGGTCTCCATTGCTGTATCCTCTGTGCCCCAGAGGAACGGGACAGGCACAGCCGGCCCTGAGATCAAACCCTCAGCCCCTGTGCCTGCTTGCAGCACGTTAATCTGCTAAGCTGTTTGGCAGGCCCTTCCTCTCATACTGTTCGTGATGAGTTTTTGTCACTTAAGGACCTTGAAAGTCCAAGTTTCTAGTATTTCTGGTATTGTTGGAGACAAACTCAACCAGATAATCCAAATCTTTAATATTTACATCATGTGTTATACTATGAAACCTAATTAAAATTCATGTTACCCATGTGTTCTTGGGGCAGTAAAGATTTCAAGTATGTATTGCAAACTGTGCCACTTCCCAGGGAACTGGTCTTCAGGTTTTACATGCATTTTCACTGGAAATGTTTTTAAGAGGGTAAATGGGAATAAGGAGATGTAACTGAGCCTGGACCTGTACTTGTATTGTTTCATATGGTTGTTGTCTTACAACTATTACACACACACACACACACACACACACACACACACACACACACACACAGAAATGTTCTCCTTTTAAAAGTTAGACTTTCTCAATGGATGCGTCCTTTCCATTGCTCAGAAAGAAGGCCCAAGGGGAGTGGGAAGGCTGGCGATTCTAGTAGCCTAAGACGTGCACTATCCAAAGTGTGGAATACACAAGCAGGGTTATTTACATAACATGTAATTTTCCATTTTTAAATGTCATTGTAAGTAAAGCAGGATAAGTACTTTATGTAAATTTATATGTAATTTATATAGTGAGATTCTTCATTTATACATGGTATTTCCCAAATCAATGTTATAGTGTGAAAATATGAGTCCATTAAAAGTATGTTACTAATAAGACATTTGATTTCAGATTTTGGAGGAAATTATAAAGTTGGCATGTGATCTGCTGACATTGGGGTGTTTTTGCCTATTTGCTAGTTTGTTTGGTTGGCTGCCAGTCACTGCAGATTCAAGTAAATGATCCATTCTCTGAAAATATGTGCAACCTGAGATATGGAATATACTTTTCATAGAGTTATAAATAAATATGTTCTCTCTGCCTTACTTTTCTGTTACTTTTTGTCCCTATGATTTATGTAGCTTCTAAAAAAGAAAATCTATAGCAAAAATCAAGACCAAAATTATGCCACTTATGAAAAAAAAATTAGGTCACTACATAATTCAACAAAACTGATATAATTCTAGATTCATTGATAAAGAGAAAAATCAAGAGAGAAGAAACATAAAGTAAGAAGTGAATATGATGATGTTACTACTGACCTTACAGAAACAGAAAGAATTATAGAGAGAACACATGAGCAATTGGATGCCAAGCAGTTCAATAACCTACATGCAATGAAAACATTCTGAGCAGCACATAGATTCAAGAAAAAACAAAAAATTTCAACACACTATTACAGGAGATTGAGCCAGTAAACCAAACCCTCCCCACAAAGAAAAATCTCATACCTAATGACTTACTGGCATATTCTTGCAATCATTTAAAGAAGAATAAATGCTAATACTTCTTAATTTTATCCAAATAATAGAACACATTTTATATCATTGTATGACAGTGTCATTGTCCTCAAAATGCAGACAAAGTTAGATAAAGAAAAGAAAGTTTTCAGCAAATATTTGATAAGAATATAGGAACATAAATTCAAAACAAAATCTTTGCAAAACAAGTGCAACAAACCAACATACATTAATGTATATTAAAATATTCAATATTAAAATATACATTACAGTATGAACAAAATTTGGAATGCAAGGGTAGCACAAGAAAAAAACAAGCCATGTCAGCACTAAATAGAAAAAGCAGGCCAAACAAAAAAATGAGCAATCATGATCAACTTAGTAAAGAAAGGAATTATTAAGTTTCACATATAAAGGATTTCACTGTTATCTTGCCTTTCTATACTATATACAAATGTTAATATGACATGGATCAATGTCTTTAATATAAAAAATAAAATAATACATCACGTGAAAGAAATACAGAGATAACTCTTTGTGATAATATATTTGACGAATGGTTATATATAACAACAAAACATGAACAACAGAAATAAAAATTAGATAAATTGTATTTTATCAGAATTAAAAATATGCTGCATTAATGAACATTATCAAGAAATTTAGATCCTCCTCAATCCTGCCCGCGCCCATCCTCCTGATCCTGCCTGCAGCTGCCCAGCCCCAGAGACTGGTCACAGACAGTGCAGCCGACTCTGCCATGCTCCTCCATCCTGCCCAGCCCCAGAGACCTCCCAAGACAGCGAGACCCACTCCAGCAGCCTACTTGATCCTGCCCACTCTGCCCAGCCAGAGACTGGCCTGAGACAGCAGCTGACTCCAGCGGCCTCCTGGATCCCGCCCCAAGCTCTCCCAGTGAGTGGGAATTTGCACGACTCACCAGGTTTCCCAGATCAGTGAGAGTGTGGTGAGTCTGAGGGAGAACCATTGGCTTCTTCCCACGTGCTCTACCTGGATCTCTGCCCTCAAGCCCTCCAAGCCAGTGACTGGTCTGAAACCTCAGGACCCACTAACCAGCACCTCCCCGGATCCCCTGCCCTAAAGTCTGCTGAACGAGTGGGAATTTCCCCGAATCTCTGGGCATCAAAGTTCAGTGAGTGTAGAACTCCAGGCCTACCGTGCCTGAGAGACATTTCCCAGGGATTCCCTGCCCCCACCCCCACCCCCCATGACCCGGTGAGAGCTCTAGGCACACTGTGCCAGAGAAACATTTCCAGGTGATAACCGGTCCCACCCTACAGCCCCAGGCCCAGTGCAGGTTGGCCTGGAGTGAGAACTCTAAGCCTGCCACACTGGAGGGACATTTCTCAGCAATCCTTGGTCCCATGACATGGACAGAAACCCAGAACAGCCTGGCTTGTGAGTGAGGGCTCCAGGCCCACTGTACCAGAGGGACCTTTCCCAGCCTTCTCAGGTTATGTCCTGTAGACCCGGACCCAGCACAGGCTGGCCAACCCAGTACAGCGTACTCAGTGAATAAGATCATCCACTATCCTTTTGTGAGCCCAGAAGACCCACCAAAGCCCAGGCCTACCCACCTAGAGAGTGACCTGCCTGACACAGGAGGGCTGGCCCCGGGAAACAACAGAGGGGAAACAAGGAACTACAGCAAAAAAGGAATTGAATACAACAGCTAGATCCAGGATAGGCATACCTCTAAAATCTCAAACTGAATAGACTGACACCCGAATCTCATAACAAGCTAAGATTATAGCTGCAACAAAGCTCTACAGCAAAGGTCAAAGTTCAGTGCTATACAAAATGACGAAGAGAAGGAGAAAAATGTAATCCCAGTCCTCGAGTCCATCAGGAAGGGCAGAGGACACTAGCCAAGCTGCAATGAATGAATTAACAGATTCAGCAGCAAAGGAACAACAACAGAAAGCTATAGAGGAAATAAAATGAGAAGTAATTCCCCAAATTAAAAAAAGTATATCTGAATACATAGTATCTGAAATAAAGAATGGATTCCAGAAACAATGGGTGGAAAAACTATGCTCACCCAGAAAAAGTGCAGAAAGTACTATTCCAGCAGATATATATAAACTAACAGCATCAGAAGCAAAGAAACAACAGCAGAAAGATCATGAGGAACTCAAAGCAGAAATAAGTTCTGAAATCAAAAAAGAACTTTTTGAAGTCATAGAATCTGAAATACAGAAACAAGCCCAGAAATATACAGAGGAAACCCAACTTGGAAGAAACACAGCAGAAAAAGAATTAATAACTACCTCTAAAGAAGACATGGATAAAAAAAAATTAGGAGATCAGAAATATGATGGTTTGCTTGAATGAGCAATACAGAAAAGAAACAGAACACATGAAACACAGTCAAAGAGATATAGAAGAACTAAAAATATCGATCATCAGTATACCAAACTGTCTGTGTGAAAGCGAAGACAGAGTTTCCGATCATGAAGATGCCAAAGTAGGTAGTGAAAAGGTGAGAAAGGACCTCTTAAAAACAATGAGAATGCAGGAAAAAATAATCTGTCACCTGCAAGATGATGCCAGGATGAGCAATGTGAGAATAATTGGTAACAACGAGAATGAAGGAGTCAATACACATGACATAAAAAGAATTTGGGGAGAAGTAATCACAGAAAACTTCCAAACTATGAGGAAACAATCCAACATCCAGGTCACCGAAGTATACAGAACGCCAAATAATCTCAACCCGCGTAGAAGCACACCAAGACATATAATACTTAACATCCCAGAATTCCAACACAAAAATAATATACTGAAAGCTTCTAGAGAGAAGGAGCTCACATTCAAAGGAAAACCCATCAAAATTATAGCCGACATCTCTACTCAAACAATGAAGGCAAGGAGAGAATGGAGCAGAGTTCTTCATGTCCTACATGAAAACAAATTCCAGCCCAGACTATTATACCCTGCAAAACTCTCTTTGAAGTTTTATGGAGAAGTGAAATACTTCCATGACAAAGAACAACTAAAGAATTTCAGGTGACAAAGCCATCCCTTCACAGGTTACTGAAATTGTTCTAGAGAGAGAACACAATGACCAGAACTCCATGAATGAGAATGGAAGGAACCCACTAAACAGGAGAGACAATTAACCAAAAGTTAAAATGGTATAAACAACACCAGGTAAATATCATGACAAACATAAATCAACACATTTCAATCAATGTAAATGCACTTAATTCTCCAATTAACAGAAATAGACTAGCACAGTGGATTAGGAAACAAAATCCAACAATATGCTGTATACAAGAAACACACTTAACTCAAAAGACCATTAATAGGCTCAAAGTCAAAGGACGGAAAACAATACTACATGCCCCAGCACCTCAGAAAAAAGCAGGAGTAGCAATTCTGTTCTCAGGCAGTCTCAACTTCAAACCAAGAATGGTCAAATGACACAAAGAAGGCCACTATATATTGGTCAGGGGAAAAATTCAAGAGCAAGAAGTAACACTCATAAATATTTATGCACCAAACACAGGAGCACCCAACTATGTAAGACAAATCTTAAGGGACATGAAAAACTTAATGTCTAAGAACACAATCTTAATAGGAGACCTTAACACACCCTTATCTCAAAAAGATAGGTCAACCAGACAATAAATTATCAAGGCAGTAGAAGAACTAAACCAGAGCTTGGAACAAATGCACCTGGTGGACATATACAGAGTGTTCCACCCAACCACAGCTGAATACACATTTTTTTCAGCTGCACACGGGTCATATTCCAAAATAGACCACATACTAATCCAGAGGTCAGGCCTAAGTATATGCAAGAAAATAGAAATTATGTCTTGCATACTATCTGACCAGAATGCAATGAAACTGGAAATAAATGACAAAAGGAACCAGAAAAACCCACTGAACTCATGGAAACTAAACAACACCCTACTCAGCAATCAATGGGCTGCAGAAGAAATTCAACAAGAAATTCAACAGTATCTACAATTCAATGAAAATTCAAGTACAACTTATCGGAATTTATGGGATTCGATGAAAGCAGTTCTTAGAGGGAAAATAATAGCTATGAACTCACACATTAGGAAAACAGAAAGGGAACAAATTAGCACCCTAATGTTGCACTTCCAACAACTAGAAAAAGAAGAGCAAACAAAACCCAGAGCGCAAAGACAGGAACAAATCATAAAGATTAGAGCAGAAATTAATTCAACTGAGATGAAAAAATCAGTTCAAAGAATCCACAAATCAAAAAGTTGGTTTCTTGAAAAACTAAATAAAGTTGATAAGCCTCTTGTCAACCTTATCAAAAAGAGGCAAAAGAAAATTCAAGTACAAGTGATAAGGAACGAAAAGGGGGAAATCACTACAGACCCAGTGGAAATTCAGAAGATTAGAGTTACTTCGAGAATCTTTACGCTCACAAAATAGAAGACACAGAAGAAATGGACAGATTCCTTGAAAGGTACAAATTATCAAAACTGAATCAAGAAGATATAACAACTTTCAATAAGCTGATAACAGCCAAAGAAACAAAACGTAATAAAAAGCCTACCGACAAAAAAAGTCCAGGTCCTAATGGATTCACAGCTGAATTCTACAAGAAATTTATACAAATTTCCCACATGCCACAAACTCTTCAATGAAGTTGAAAAGGAAAAAGTTTTCCTGAAATCATTTCTGGAGGCAAATATAATACTGATTCCAAAACCCAGGAAAGACACAACCAAAAAGGAGAACTACAGGCCAATCTCCCTCATGAACATAGATGGAAAAATACTCAACAAAATCCTGGCAAATAGAATACAGCTAATCATCAAGAAGATCATACACCATGACCAGGTAGGATTCATCCCAGGGATGCAAGGATGGTTCAATATTTGAAAATCTATAAATGTAATACACTGCATTAATAGACTGAAATGTAAAAACCACATGATCATCTCAATTAATGCAGAGAAAGCCTTTGACAAAGTCCAACAGTCATTCATGTTCAAGGTCCTACAGAAAATTGGAATAGATGGACTCTATCTTAACTTGATAAAAGCCATCTATTGCAACCCAAAAGCTCATATAATCCTAAATGGGGAAAAACTGAAAACTTTTACTCTTAAATCAGGTACAAGACAAGGATATCCTCTATTGCCCCACCTGTTCAATATACTCTTTTGAATCATTAGCAACAGCCATTAGAAAAGAGGGAGAAATAAAGAGAATAAGAATATGTAAAGAAGAAGTTAAATTATCACTATTTGCAGATAACATGATACTTTACTTGGAAGATTCCAAAAATTTCACCAAGAAACTAATAGAAACTGATAGGGAAATTCAGTAGCATAGCAGGATACAAAATCAATACTCAAAAGTCAGTAGCATTCCTCTACACAGATAACAAGCACACTGAAAGGGAAACAATAGAAAGAATACCATTTACAATAGCACCGTGGAAAATTAAATACTTTGGGATTCACTTAACCAAGGAAGTCAAAGATCTTTTCATGGAAAATTATAACACCCTAAGAAAAGAGATTATAGAGGATTTCAAAAAATGGAAAGATATTCATGCTCCTGGATAGGAAGAACCAACATCGTGAAGATGGCCATACTGCCAAAATTGCTGTACAGATTTAGTGCAATCCCTATCAGACTCTCACCAACGTACCTCCCAGACCTAGAGAAATCATTCCTAAAATTTATTTGGAACCACAGATGAACTACAATAGCAAGGCAATGTTGGCCAAAAAGACAAGGCAGGAGGCATTGCAATTCAGACTTGAAATTACACTACAAAGCCACTGTGATAAAATCAACATGGTATTGGCAACAAAATAGACCTGAGGATCAATGGAATAGATTAGAAGGTGAAAAATCATCTATGAACACACTCAGCCATCTGATCTTTGACAAAAGAGTTAAACAAGCTCACTGGAAGAAAGATAGCCTCTTTAACAAATGGTGCTGGAAAACTTGGCTTTCTACATGCCGAAATCTAAAACTTGACCCAGCTCTATCACCATGCACTAAGTTAAAGTCAAAATGGATTAAAGATCTAAACATTAAAACAGAAACACTCAATCCTGGAAGAGAAAGTAGGAGGAACTCTTGAAGACATAGGGGTAGGTAAAGATTTCATGAACAAACATACATTTGCAAGGGGAGCACTTGAAATAATCAACAACTAGAATCAACACTTCTTAAGGAGCTTGTGCATGTCAAAAGAAATTGTCAACAGAGTGAAAAGACAACCCACAAACTTTGAAAAAGTCCTAACTAATAAGCAATCAGACCGAGGACTACTGTCTGGAATATATTAATATTATTATTTTTTTTTGGCAGAATTGGGGATTGAACTCAGGCCATTGAGCTTGCCAGGGAAGCACTTATTCCACTGAGCCATCTCTCCAGCCTGTCTGGAATATATAAAGAACAAAGATGTAACAGGATCCTCAAATTTAAAGACCCAATTCAGAAATGGGCATTTGAGATGAATGCACACTTCTCAGAGGACGAAATTAAAGAAGCCAATAAATACATGAAAAAATGCTCCACATCGCTAGCCATTTGTGAAATGCAAATAAGAACCAACACTGATATACCATCTCACTCCAGAAAGCATGGATATCATAAGGAAATCAACCAACAACAGATGTTGGAGAGGTTGTGGAGAAAAGGGTACTCTTCTCCTCTGCTGGTGGGAATGTAGACTGGTACAACCATTGTGGAGGTCAGTGTGGAGACTCCTGAAAAGAGTAGGACTAGAAATCTCATTCGAGGCAGCTATCCCCCCCCTGGGAATTTTCCCAAAGGATCTGAAAACATTGTATCATAGTGATATGTGTGTACCTATGTTTATAGCAGCGCAATGTGTGAAAGCAAAATCCTGGAAACAACCAAGATGTGCATCACATGAGGAATGGTTGAAAAGATGTGGTATTTCTATATAATGGAGTATTACTCAGCTATTAAGAATGATAAGTTTGAAGCATTTATACTGAGGTGGATGCCACTTGAACATATACTCATAAGTGAAATAAACCAGACACACTTCTGTAAATATTGTATAGTCTCCCTAGTATAACAAGCGAAAAGCAGAAATACAAAAGGAAATGTACAACAACAAGTAAAATCAATTGAGTCAGATAAGGCAAAGTGAATGGCATATGCTGCAGGATACTAATCAGCTTTTCTTCTGGATGGTTAACAACCTAAGTTCACAAATCAGAGTTGGAGAAATAGAAGAGCCACAAGGCCAGCCAACATTTTGGCTCTAGCCTTTCAAGGTCAGTGAAGACTCAGGACATAGGAGAACCTGTACTGCAACATCATGAAACTCAGGTGAGCTCCAAATTTTCTGAACAAGGAGTTATGGAGCCACAGAGGAAAGGGATTGAAGTTCTAAAGTGTGCCTGGGGAGAGTCACATGGAGAGAAAAATTTCTCTCAAGCTCTCACAAAGAGCAAACTGGTCAAGCTTTGGCCGTTACTCATCCACATGGATGACACAGACAAAGGATCTACAGAATAATGTACAGGACTACAAGATAAAGCCTGAGGGGACTTCACTGAGCACATAAGAAACATAAAATACCTGTGTTGGTATATAAGTCTTGCTCTATTTAGGTCTTAGCCATCCAGCAGAAAAGTATAAAAATGAAGTATACATCGCGGGGCCATAATATTAAGCTGAGCTGTAAATGGCTATGGTCGACAACTTCTTTGAATAACTCACTATTGTTGTGGATTGCTGGACTGTGTTGGATTGTGTTGTCGAGTTCATGTACTTAAGTTAGTTGAATGACAATGGAGTGCCCATCTTTCACAGGTGTAGACAAAGGAAGGGGTATAGAAAGAAAAAATCATGATGTGTGTGTATAGACAGTACAGTTGGGATAGATAATGCTGTGCTTCTACATAGTCCTATGAGAGGCAAGATTTGCACTGATGGTGGTTAGACAGGATATTATATCGGCTTCTGCTACTATGGTTATCCACTAGGAAAATAATTATTGAATTTTATATAATTCAGCTATAAAAAATAAGATAAGTAAACAGCTACACTCTTAATTTACTGATGAGACATCTGCTACAATAATGTCTGTAAGTATAGTATCATGTGTGCACCTTGTATGATAGCAAAACAGTGTGAAAACAGTTTGCAATGTATTGATTTATCAAGTCTGTCTTGTGAAAGTATCTTAAAACTGTCTGATTGATATTTGTATTTCAATAAAATAAAAAATAAATTAAAAAAATAAAAATAAAAAAAGAAATTTAAAAAAGCACCTACAAAAAAGGAAAAAGAATTTAAACACTGACTACAATGTAAATTTAATATCTATCTTATAAAATTTCCCTATACCTCAGCAACTGAAAAGATAACTGAAATGGCCAAAGCACTTGAATTAGCATTTCTCCTAAAATAGGTATATATATATATATATATATATATACATATACACATATGCAATGAAGCTCAACATCCTTATTTATTACAGAAAGATCAAAACCAAAATGAGATGCTATGGCATACCTTCTATGATGGTTGTTTTAAAAAGGCGAAAAATAAATACTGCTGTATATGCAAATAAGTTGGACTTCTAACACCTTTTTGGTGGTCATGTAAAATAGCACAATAGATGGGGAAATCAATGTGTCTTTTCTTCAGAGGCTAAAGATCCAGGGCTGGAATGCAGATGAGTGGTGCAGCCTTGCCTGGCATGGCAGATGTCCTACGTTTGATCTCCAGCATGGGAAACACAGCTGAACACAGCATCACCACACACACACAAGAAAATGGTCTCCCAAAATTGGTAAGATGCATTCAAAAACACTCGTACATCTCTACCTGTATGTTCATTGCATACTTATCTGTAATTTATAATTTTAGTGGTAGCCATTATCCAAGAATGAGTCCATTAACAGCAAAGTATGGATAAAATTTTTTTCAGCTATAAAAAAGATCTAATGTACACTACAGTACAAAAGTTTGAACTTTGAGAACATGACACTGTGCTAAGGGAATAAAAATTATGCTAAGTGACTAAGATAAATAAAACAAGAAAATAGTGTACTTTTTAACAGCTATGAAATAGTGAGAAGATGCAAATTATTACAGACAGAAAGTAGACGTGAGGTTTCTAGAGATGGAAGGTGGGAAGATGGGATGAATGGCAATTTATTCCTTAATGTTTATAGACTAAGGTGATGTAAAAAGTTGGGGAAATAAAAATAATGATCATGTATAACACTGTGAATGAATTAAGGACTCTGTACTGTTACTTGTTTAAGATGGTTAAATGAAGATAGATCAATGTATCTATACCTAGTCTAACAGCTAGTCATTATAGAAAATAATGAGCTCAGTATAAAGTATTATAGTTAAAACTACTTTTAACCTAATACTTGAAAGGAAAGAATTTTCAGGAAAGCCAATTTCTAGGGAATCTGTCAAACAGAAAATACAAAGAAAGCAAGAAAATGCTTGAATGATGTAGGAGCGGTGAGGAGAGAGTCGGAATGAAATGAACAATGTGGTCACTGTAGAAAAGAAGTGATCTGTGACATCATATGTGCTGTGTTTTTATTCCAAAAAGTAAAACAAAATAAAAAGCAGAACATCTTATTGTATGAAAGAAATGTGTCATCTAGATTATTCTTATTTTATTTATCTTTTTTTTTTTTTTGTAATTTTAGGGAAGGGTGTTCAGAGTCTCACTACTAGATCGGACTTGTAGTGATCCGCCTGTTTACAGTCTTGCAAGAGCTGGAATTACAGGCGAGCGCCACTATGCCCAGTCTCAATTGCTGTCTCAGCGCACCACCGGGGTGGGGCCAGCTTGGCAGGCCTGGGATACAACTGCTTTAATCTACTGAGCTATTTGGCTGGCCCGATTACTCTTATTTAAAAGGACACCCAGGCATGGTTAAAATTGGTTAAATTGGGCAGGTCAAAATGAGCTAAGAGAAGAGCAAGTAAGAGATTTGTATAATCCAGTAAAGAGTTGTTAGAGCAAATTTCTAAGAGTGGCTGTGGAGGATGGATAAATAGGATGAATTTTGAATTTTGATCAGAAAGATAGAGACATTCTATAAATCGAAAAAAGTAAAGAGCTCCAGCCATTGTCATTTAATTAAGTGATGAAGGTGTCATTAACCAAGAAGTTTAAAGTCTAAGTACAGTGTGTGTGTGTGTGTGTGTGTGTGTGTATGTGCATGTATTTGTGTGTGACATTATGAACATATTAATGCTGATTAATCTCTGAAATAGCCAAATGTAGAATCGATTACCATTTGGGGTTAAAAATTCTGGAGTGTGACCCTAGAGATGCAGATAGAAAGATAAATTTGAATGCATGAAGAAGAAATTTAAAGCAACATTAGATAATCTTCCTAGGACAGAGAGTAGAGAAAAGAAAAAGAAGTCCTGGAACGTAGTCTTAACCCTGAAAACACATTAGAATGCCTCACAGAAAGGAGAAACTGACAGACAAAATGAAACCTGGAGTAGAAGAGACAATGAGACAAGGTTTTAAGGACTCCCCAGAAGTTAATGCTGCAGGAAGAAAAAGGTTCATTTATGTGCCTATAATTTAGAGATATGGATGTCCCCAGCAAAGCCAAAGTGTCAGGTAATACTGACAGTGACATATATCTGTATATGTGTACTGTTGATGGAGAATCAACAGTAATTTCATACTTTCCTTAAATAAGGGAAAAACATTTCATATATGCAATAAGTTGTATTTAACTGGCCATGTGAATAGTCATTTGAATAGAAAAACATAATGCAATTTATAAGCAGTAGAAAACCTTGACTGTGTTAGAGTTTCTGGTAAAGTTTTTTAAATCGTTTTTGTTCGCTATTTTTCAAGATTATGTCAGTGGTGACAAAACTTATGACAGACTTGAGGACAAATATAAACAAAACAACACTGATTAGAAGGAAGAACAGAAATTCTAGAATTTTAAATAGGCTATAATCACAGAAACTCAGTATGCCTCAACTATGTGACCAGAAGCACATATCATCAAATAAGTCTAAGAATAATTGATTTGTATGTGCTAATTAGGATGAAAGGGTATTAGAAATGGGAGAAAATTGGAATGCTTTATTTTACTATAAATCTTCAATGAATAACATGACAAAATAGGAACCGAACTCATTTCTATGCGGAGCACACTGAAGGTGTCTAAGAAACAAAGCCCAGAGCACATGTGTCAAGAGCTTGAGTAGCATATATGTAAGATTCAAAATTAAATGATGATGACATCAAGATAGAAAGATATCGGTGTCTTTGGAATATGTATATCGGTTTATGCCTTCAGGAACTAAGTATGGGTGAAATAATGTGATTACCGTATCGCAGCAGTGTATACATATAAAGATGTTATAGCATGAAAGATAAATTTTATCCTTTTGAACAATGAAAATTCTTGTTGATATCTACTAACATTTACATTGATAGTTGTGAAAGGAGAAGAGTAGTATTTAGAGAACTTACTGTGTGATCTCTGTGCCTTCAAGAATACTGCAAGACCTGTAAAACACCCTCTCTTAAAAGGGTCAATCAAGATTTCTTTGGGGAGGGAAGATCAGCTCTATTTATTTATTTCCTTTATCAGCTCTGTTTCAAACAGGCAGAACAATGAAGCATTTTTAGCTGCACAACCCCACTCCTTCCTTGCATAGTTTGGATTGCCTTTGCAGGGTAGCAGGGTCACTTGTACACTAGAACTGGGCCCGACAAGGCATCCCTTTCATGTCTCACTGCCAAAACTCCTCACTAATAATAATGAACCATTCCTGGCTTCTACCCAGGAGTTTAATAAACATTGGAACCACTCTGGGCCTCAGCTGCATTTCTAGCATTAGCTCACGAATGATGGAATTGTGATTGAGGTTTAGTTGAATGTATATGTGTAGTGAATTGTCTCCTAATGAATGATTATTATATGCAGTATTCATATATAAAATCTATATATTTTGTGTATAATTTTATATGTAATATATGTATAACATATGTATATACACAGTATTGGAATATGTAGATAAATGGTCATTCAATAGATCATATTCTGGTCTATAAATCCATTCTAATACCTGCCTTAGAAAAGTATCATGTATAATAATATTCAGCCATCAATCTGAAATCATTATTTTTAATCATTTCCTTCCTAGGTAATACAAGTGACCTTTTATTTTTAGGTAATTGATGATTTTTAATATTAAATGTCCATAAACAAATATGCATAGGATTATTATAATAAAATAGGATTATTATAATTATTTGATGAATAAATTCTTCAAATTGGATTGTGCTATTATTACTTTTAAAATTTTACAAAGCATATAATTTAATGCCTTGATAAGAATATATTTTGTATGTCTTATAAGAAATATTGTGAGGGTGACTACAAGAACTTCATTTTCCAAACCATCTGTTTACTTAGAGAGTGTTACTGTTCCTTTAGTTTCTTTCACTATGAGATACCACAGACTGGCTTGTGAAATTGTTTGTTAATTAGAGGAAGAAACTATACAGGAATACACTCTATCTTTTTCAAAGTGGCTCCATTTTGGTATACATTCATTCTGTGTACTGTATGGGAAAAAGGGACAGAGGAGCTGCCGCTATGTCAGCCCTGGCTTATCCAGGGCTTTTTGTGCAAACTCATATATTCTCCTCTATGTCTCTGATTCCTGTGTCTTGACTCATCACTACTCAGAAGGCAGAAGAAGATTTGCTTATCCCACTGAAAGCATTCACTAGCACTTCATGGTGAATGCATGCAGAAGTTATGTATTTGTGTATGTGCATTACTATCTTGATAGCGTCTATTCCAGTTTTCATAATCTGAAAGAAATTTTATGATTTCTCCGCATTTATGTCCGCAATACCTGAGTAGCCTTCCTCCTTGACCAACAGTGAAATGAGAATATGCCCTGTGAAGCCTCATTAGAAATATGAAGCATCAAAATGATAATCCTACAAACTACTATTACATACTTGGTGTCCGGTTTGGGATTTACTTTGCTGAAACTGGCATGAGTCTCAACTAGGATGTGAATCAACTTTTTCCATGATTTACTTGGGAAATGATCTGGTGGGCATTTACCCTTGAATTTAGAACCATAATTTCAGTATATAAATCTAACACTCCCGAAATTTTTCTTTGATTTGTAAATAAAGGTTTTATCAGCATAGATTTATCTATGAAGTAGAGTCTAAATAATCACTTTAGATGTTGACCAAGAATTAACACAATACAATCAGGAATTCAGAACATTTATTGCAAGAGCTGAATAATTGTAAATAACGTAGAACTGGCAAAGCAGTAACAAGGATAATTGTTTAGATATTTATTCTGTCAAAGTCATCAAACACCCCTCACAAACCGACAAAAGTGTACTTCAATAAGCAATGCACCCCTACCCATTATTTTCCATTATATTGTGGAAAAATGTGAACTGCTATTTACAAAGAAATTTCATTTTTGGTAGGAACAAATTAACTATCAGATTAGCAAACCATTTTTAAATTTTTTTTGTTTTTTTTTTAACTTTTAAACTGATGGTGAACTGTGGCATTAAGATAACTTTCACTTCTTTCAATAAACACATTTTGTTGCATGCTATTTATTTGTTTAAATCATCTGTCATGCCGTAACAAAAACCTCCTAAGAATGTTCAAATTTGGATTTGTTAGCACGTGCAACTGAGATCTTATTAACATTGTCACTCTCCTGGTTTGACCCAAGTGACAAAATGCTGGTACCTGCCAGGCATTGACCAACTATGATAACAAACAGTTAAACAGCAATAATTAGAGATTTATCCCTTTATTTCCCCCAACTACCCTACCTGGAGAATGTTCTGTTACATTATGAAGGCACAACACATTAAATATTTTGTGGCTATGGTCTAATAACACTTGTGTTACAACAACAGTATTGTATATGAGGATAAACACAAACTCTGCCATTTCAACAAAGTTGCAGACACACATTGGTCCAGTTGAAACTATTTTTGAATAGTGGTTTTTTTCAATATATACTAATTTTGATATATTATTTTGCATGAATGACAAATGTAGTATATTATATCACTTCTGATGGATAACATGTTCCCATTAATCTCTCACTGAATAGTAGGAATTAAGTGATTTTTGCCTACGCTGAAAATAAGGATATTGAAAACTAGGCTCTTAATTTTTAAGCATTTGCAGAAGAGTTTTTATGCTTTATATAAAGTTTTCCATTTTTTTTCTCTCATTTTTATTGTTTTTACAGAATTTCTACATTGTAAGCTATCACACAAAAGCAAAATTTCAGAACCTCTTCTAAACACCAGTGTTTAAGATCCTTTGAACAATGTGTGTCCAGACAGATTACTAACGCAGAAACACCTCACCAAAAGAAACAACAAAAATAACAACAAAGAGGTAAATTGAAAAAAAAGGAAAGAAGCAATCGTAAACACAGAATTATGCTACAACATTTTTAGGTGAATGCTATAAGTACACAAAAGTTGTTAATAATAACTTGCTTCTATTTACAAATATTTTAACACTGATTGACTTACAAGTGTCTACTAACGCTGTTAACAGCACAATAGGTTAATGCTTATCTTTTTTAAAATTTTGTTTGAAGTATAATGTCAAGTATAGCGGTCCCAGCATAAATCAATGACAAAGAGCACAATTTTCTAACTGGATATATTTGTCAGTCACTCTAATCCATGGAACTTTCTTACTCCCCAAATGCATATTCTATTGTTCATAGCAGCAGTCCAGGGTCAACATAAAATGCAATAATAAAAATAAGTTGCACAATGGAGAGATCTCTGGAGAGTTTAATGAATTCTAGTAAATAAGAATCACATGGCTAATAGAACTATCTCTCTCTTATGTTGCAAAATATTGAGTCTTCCATGGTGCTAACACAAAGTTATGGATATCCCTGCTAAAAGGGGCATAGTTGTAGAGATCTACTGAATACATAAAGCTCTGACACACACGGTATTAGCATGTCTATTTCGATTAAAGTTATTAGGTCCCACACCGCCTTATCTTAGAGCTGGTGCTCCTTAGGACTCTCCATCACACCTCCTGCTTGCTTGTAGGACTTCAGATTTGCCAGAGGAATGTCTGCGACGTGGCTGCCATTGTTGAAATGGCCCTCATTGGAGCCGTACTGCTTGCGGTCATTGAATTGGTTCCTGTTGCTATCTTCTTTCCAGGCTCTGGTGAGGGTGTGCCCATTCACAAGCTTGTCTTTCTTGACCCATTCTTTCTGGGTTGAAAAGGTTGAGAGGGGAGACTTCGGGTGTTGGTACGGACCCAAGCCAGGAGGCATCCAGCAGTTATCAGAGTGACCCAAAACCAAGCACTCCTGAGTGCACATCTCTGTAGCTTCTGCTAATCCTCGAGGACCCAGAGGTCCATCTGTGGGGGACAAGAAACAGACATAGTAAAGGAAACAGTGGTCAGAATTTTTACTTAAAATTATCCCTTTCAAGAAAAAGTACTTCAGTGATTGCATTTTGCCCCTAGCATTGTATTTTTAAGCCATTAGGATGTATTAGTGTCCATCCTTTCAAGATTAACACAAAAGCAAGCACAGTCATTGGCATGGAGGAAACACTTACTTTTCTTCTACTTTTGTTTCCAGAAACACAGAAAGAGAGGAAAATAGGGGTAAATAGATATAGCCATTTGTAGTCAGGCTTTCCATGGCATAGAGATTCTTAATGATTTATGTCCTCAAAATTCTTAGGAAGAATCTTGACTTTATGAGAAATTATGGAAAGTCAGAAAGAGAATGTGTAATGTTGAAGAATATGTAAAGGTCATAATTGCACAAAACAAAAACAAAACATAGTACTGAAAGGCAGAATCATTAAAAATAATTACTTTAGGTGTTTAGATATAACATTGTTTTCTTTCTCTAGGCTCTTACTTCTTTTTATTTTCTTTATTGCTTTTTTCTTCTACTGGTGACCGAACTCAGGACCTCATGCCTACCAAGCAGGCTGTTATGCCACTCAGCTATGTCCCTGGTCCCTAGCTTTTAACATTTATAGAGGAAAAAAGATGAAAATATTTTACAACATTTGAAGCATAATATATTTATTTTAAAGAATATTTTAACTAAAATAGCATCCTGAAATATCACTTGGACATTCTAAGACACAAGCAACTAAAGAACCCCCCCCCCAAAAGACTGTCTGTTTTCTAGAGGCTGAGAGAGTTTCCAGGCTTCTAAAGAGAAAAACTGATGTGAACTTTTTAAGGTAAATTGAGTCATATGGAGTTTAATATTTAGGAGAAAATGCCATCCTAACATTTATCTTTTTTTTCTTGCACACAAAGTAGAGCATGCATCTTATTTTTTTAATTTTTATTTATTTGGTTTTTTAAATGGCACACTTCTCTTTGTTTTGTTTTGTTTTTTGGTGGAACTGGGGATTGAACTGAGACCCTTGCATTTGCCAGGGAAGTGCTTATTCTACCGAGCCACCTCCCCAGCCCCAGAGCATTTTAACCAGGATTTTAAAAATAAAGTAATCAGCCTGCAAAAAAGAGGAATCCAGTCCTTTACAGAAAAAAAGCAAAACATAGCAAAGCAACAACAACAAACAAACAATGGTTTCCTAATGGTTAAGGAATAAGTTGGGATCTTTTATTGTATTTTTTCTCCTTCAATTAAATAGATAATAAGTGATAGCATGGGAATTAAGGATTGATTTTATGAATGGAGTTAAGTGGATAAGCAAGATTGGCTGAAGCCTAAAGTATTTTTAAAAGCAGAGAGTTGTCAGAAAAACAATGGAGATGGAAACACACTGCAAGGTTGCCTAGATAACAAATGAAACAAGTGGAAAATAACAACACTGAAGCGCTTGCCAGAGCCCTGTTAGCATGACTCTTCTTAAACATGCAGCAATTGTGGATGCTTTATATTCACATTCATTTGTCTAAATAACATTCTATTTCTTGTATGTGATAAATGTACTTGTTGACATACACAATGATTGATGACAAATCAATCCTTTCATTGATTGATCTATGGCCAGCCTCTAAATACACACTGGATGTTAAAAACATATAAATAAAATGTACTATTTCATACAAACTTCATTTTAAGCCATTTTTTTACAGCTAGTAGACTGCTCTTGAGAATGACCTTAAAATTCCTTTCTGCCTGACATATATTCCCATCCCCTCAAAAGCAAACAGTTTTATTTTGTTTAAACACACATTCATTACTTTAAACTATTTCTCTTAAGAATCTCCAAAGATTCCTTCCTTCTGTGAGTATTGCATTTAAATTTGTCGATGAGTCTTTTTTTGCCCTTTATAATCTGGCCACATTTTAAAAGTTCAAACTCATTTCTCAATTTTAGGTTTGCATTGGTGTACACAGTGACCCTGCATCCACAGTGCTAACAGCCTTTACTCAAATCTATCTGTGCTCCCTGTATTAGGATCACAGGCTTAGTGGTCCTTTTTGCCTGGCCTGTTTTCTTTTAATTATTGACTCCTCCAAGGGTCAGCTTCTGTCCTACATTCCACAGGGAAACCACCATAACTGTACCAGTCCAAGTAGTGGAAGCACGAATATTTTCACAGATCTTCCTATACTAGAGGAGTAACAAATGTCCTCAGCTTTTTCAATCACTACTGTCTTGATCCCATTTTTGTCTTTTGGGGGATGCTCTGCACATTTACACGTGTTCACTCCCCCCCAACTATATTGAGAATTTATTGATGGAGAAAAACAAATGACTTATCAGTCTTCTGATTCCCTCCAAGTGCAAAGCAATAGTGATGATCTATGAACAATGCTAATTGTTAATTAAAATTTTATGAGGTTGAAAATGTTCTGAGAATTATTAAAGATATCCCCCGCTTAAAGGCAGACCTTAAGTAATTATAACAGAAGATGCTGAATTCACAAGCCTCATACCAAAAGCTCCTCAACAGCAAATTCCTTTGTTCAGCAATACTTTGTGACAGTTAATAAGTGAATTATTTGACTTCTGTTAAATATAATCACTCTTTTACAATATCAATAGAAAGGAAACAATCACCAATTTCATGTGTAACATACGCTAGAACCTGTAAAATAACACAATTTTCCGTTTCTCAACATCATCAAGTTTTCTTGTTAATATCTCTAGGGGGTGCATTATCAGCACAATCAGAAACATCAGTAGGCTTGGGTTTTATTGAATTCATTAAAAAAGTATATGTAGGGTTTTTTTTTTTAACATCCAAAGTACACGGCCATTGTCGCATATTAAGACACATAAACCAAGGATTCAATGTGATTTGTTTTATCTAAGTATATGTGGACTTCAAGTTGGAGGCACTGACACATTTTAACAAATAGAGTACAATATTTTTTTCTCCTAGAACCAAAAACAAGTATTCTATAAAAATTTACTGAACACGCACTATATACTGCCATGTGGCAGGCACCGGGAATGTAGCAGTTGACAAAACAGATGTCCATGCTATTCTTATGGAGCTGCCATCTATCTGGAGAAACAATTATCTTTAGAGCAGTGAAGAGAATAGAGAGAAAAAGAGGTCACTGGGAAAGAACGGGAGGTTGGGAGCTGACCTGGAAAAGCTCCTCTCTTACAGGGTAACAGCAAGTTGATGCCAAATTGCACCATCTCTCCCATTTTCTTAAAGCTCTTGTTAAAGATAAGTGATACATTAAAACACTTTCTATGAAAACCCTTTACCATTCATAATAGCTGTCTATGCATTAAATAATATTAATTTCTCCTTGAGAATTATAATTTTCATGATTCTTAAAAATAAATTTGAGGGATTTTTGGTAAAAGTTCCATAGATTCTTAAATCTTGTGTGTGTGTGTGTGTGTGTGTGTGTGTGTGTGTGTGTGTATTTTAGGGCAGGGTCTACAGGGTGTTCAGGATCTCACTACTGGATCAGACTCATAGCGATCTACCTGTTTACAGCCTCCCAAGAGCTAGGATTACAGGCATGTACCACCACTCCCAGTCTCAATTATCTCAGCTTGCCTCTGAGACGGAGCCTGGGTGGCAGGCCTGGGGATCAAATCCCTGGACCCTGCATCTGCTTGCAGGAGCTATCAATCTGCTGGGCTATTTAGCCAGCCCTTAAAAAGTTAATTGTGTGGATCTTTGAGATTCAGTGTCAGACACTCCATACAATGATGGATACAGGAAAGACAGAAAGAAAGAGAGAGAGAGAGAGAGAGAGAGAGAGAGAGAGAGAGAGAGAGAGAGAGAGAGAGGAAGGAAGGAAGAAAAGAAAAGAAAAGAAAGAAAAGAAAAGAAAAGAAAAGAAAAGAAAAGAAAAGAAAAGAAAAGAAAAGAAAAGAAAAGAAAAGAAAAGAAAAGAAAAAGAAAACATAACCTGATGCCTTATAATGAAAGAAGCCTTCTGCAAAGCCCCAGAAAGACTGCCAGTAGAAGCAGGGCACCAAGAACCCGATCCTGTGGGCTGTGTTGACAGGGTTAGCGACATTGTCAGCACCCTTTTTGCATAGGATAATTTTAATAATTTCTCAGCCAGTAGAGCACATAGGCTGTCACAGATCACCTAGTGTCTTCCCTCATCACATGAAGGGGATGCTTAGGGATCCCCTGAATGACAGTCTTGCCCAGGAAGTGGGTAGGATGTGACAGAGTTGCTCAAAAACTGGAAATTCACAGCTCTCCAACCAGGACCTCAAAAACAGATCAAAGAAGCATTAAAATTCAAATAAAAAAGCTACAACAATTTTCTCACATCCTTTCACATACTGTATGATCTGAAATACTTTGAACAATATAATTTACTTTTTCGTTTGGTAAGATTTTAATTTTTGGAGATAATATTAAACTTTGGTCCAAATATAATTCCCAGCAGCTTAAATATAAAGAAGAGTAATGACAACAAAACAAGTGTTTAACATATTTTATTTTTGTGAGCAACAATATTTCCAAATTTCTTCTGTAGTCAATGTTATGAATTGATAGGTAGTAAAACAATTTTTAATTTGATAATGCATTACTATTAAAAGGGAACTTTCCTTTTGCTGGAAACATTACCTATAATGTTTCCTGCCCTATCAAGATTCATGTATAGTCTGCTGCACACTGATTACCTTAAAATTTATTTCTCTCATTTTTTAGGATCACTGAATATTTCTGGTCCTTTAAGAAAAACATTTAAATTTGGTCATATTTGCTATATCCTTTAAAAAATTTGAGAGAAAATTGTTGTTATCTATCAACTTTGGATCCCTAAACTATAACAGAATATAATACAATTCTTCTTTGAAGTTTTTATTATAACCCTAATTGCCTTAGGTGATAAGCAATTTTCATTCATAATTCACTCAACAAATACCTATTTAGCCTTAAGATACCATATATAATATTGTGTTAGTTTGGTAACAGACTTGAGACTTCATGTGTTTGAGCAGGTATCTGTGTTCATGAGCAGATGTATTTCACATGTGCTTAATTTTGTTAAATTCTGTACTGCCTCATTTATGTTCTATTATGCAATATTTGTATACAATCTTATTGTTCATAAATGCTTTCCCTAATACAAACCTGATACTAGACTATTTTTGCTTTAAATTACAGTTAAAACAATCCTTTTGTAATAATTATCATCACTAAAATATTAACCAATCTTTTAAAAACTCAAACTACTGATTTATTTCTACAATCTTCAATTGGAGTTTTGTGATCCTTCCTTTTGGAATGGATTAAGGACATGTGTACTGATAGAGATTCAAAGATGACCTCTCTACATGTGAAAATTGAGACAAAATAAAAGTATAATCAAAATGCTTTTTGCAAGTCATCTGTGTTGGTATTCATTTTATGTCTCAAGGTATTTCTCTCTCTGTAGTTGCATAAATAATTTTCTTGTTCAAAATGTAACAAAATCTTGTCCAAAAGTTTAGGTGTTAATAGCTTCCAGAAACATACCTGTACCACTGACTTTCAGAAATGCGGGCGTAATGTAAAAAGTAGCAAATTAATGGAACTCAATCTACACTTAAGTGCAGACCTCTCTGAGCGGTGCTGGCCCTCACTGCGCTACACCTGGACACTAGGTTTCTCCTTCCTTAACTCACTAGTATGAAAAAGCTTGGGCCTGTTGACCAGCTGCTTTTCATCCAGATTTTTCTGAAACTCTCTTAGTTGTTCAATTTGAAACTGGTGCAAAAAAATCCTGAAACCTTTTATAGTCCTAACTAGGTTTCATATTGTATGGTATTTTGGGTTTTATAAGTTTTTCTTCAAATTTTTAAAATAAATTTAAAAATAAGCAAATTTAAGTAGACTTCCAATATTAAATCTGACTTTTTTAAATCAAATTTATCCCATCCTATTGAGTAGTTACTGAATAATTTCAGTCTATTTTCTATGTGGAAACCTTTTTCTTTGGTATGCTACTCATTTGACTCTCACACTATAGCTTCTATTTAAGAACATACAAAGTGATTTTGTTAAAAATCTTATTTCTAAGCTCCAATTTTGATATGCTTTCCCCAAAATATTACATTAGCACATGTTCATTATGTAAAGATTTGCACACCACTATACCCCTCAAAATGAAAGGTTCTTCTAACTTAGGTTTACTAAAGCCAATATTAAAATTTCAGGAAGACAAACATATCACTCAAGTTAATTTTAGTGTCAGGAGAAAACAAATACAACAAAATTTAGTATTTTAACCAATTCATTTTTACCTTCAGTTTGTTTCATTTCTTTTGCTTTTCTGACACAAAGAGGGACGAGTAGGCGACGGCATAATGACTTCTTATCAATTTGTGGATGAGTTTCAATGAAGAGATAAAAGTAGAAGTTTATGGTGTTAGGAAAGACACGTCAGAAAAAATTTACTTCACAGACACCTTAATATCCACTATTTAAACATCAGGTGCTACATTTGTTGTGTTGCCACTGAAAATCAAGTCACTTCATTTGCTCACAATCTGAGTAAAGGACAAATAATTTCAGAAAGGGGACTTGGCACAAGCCCTGGGAAATTGCCCAGCATTGTTCTCTTTTCCCTGGAAAGCCCCACTTCTCCTTCATGAACTTTATGTCCAGAACTTTTAAATCAATGTCACATGATGATAAGTTGTGACTTAGGTTTATTCTGCTTTCACTATACAGAGAAATAACAGCAAGATGTGAATTTCAATTTCATTGTAACTGAGACTATTTTATGACGTCATAAAGTTGAGTGATGTAGACAGTCTTTTTTTTCTGCAGTACTGGGGATTGAACTCAGGACCCTGAGCTTGCCAGCCAAGCACTTATTCTACTGAGCCCAGATGTAAACAGTCTTAATCCAAGGATAGATGTAGAAGTATGTCTATGTAATTGGCACTTTGTATTTAAGGATACAAACAACTGCAGCTCAAAAATATTCTGAAAAATTTGTGTCTATTCTAGATATGCCATATTTTTATTAGACAATAACATGTTTTTTGTCATTGTCTAAGCAATGCAGCTTCATCTATTTACATGACATTTACATTGTGTTAGTTATTATAAGTGTTGTGACTTGGACCTGGAATTTCCTTCAAAAGTTCCCTCATGAGAGATCCTTTGTCACAAGGCGCTGAACTACTGGCAGTTGATGGGTGCTCCAGGAGTCTATGTTGCGGGTACTGGAAGAACGGTAGGTAAGACCCTGAAGGCCACAAGGGACCCTCATGTCTTCTCTCTTTCTGTTTCCTGTATGCCCTGAGTTTGACAACTTCCTCTATAGCACACTCACTCTGGGCTGCAATATGCCACCCACCACAGGCACAAACAAATGTGGCCAAAGCATGGATCACCCCTATAGGTTGCCAGCCCAAATCAGTGCTTCTTCTTGGAAGTTGTTTATCCCAAGCTTTTGCTACAGAAACAGAAAACTAACACAACCTTTAAACTTTAAAACACCTGGGGGAATGTACACAAGTTATACTCAAATACTGTGCCATGCTACATAGGGGCACTGAGTACACGTGGATTTTGATACTGGGGTAGGACGGCTCATGACTGTTTCTATGCAGGTACTGAGAGACAGCTACAATTTGGGGAAAATGCTTTCTATTCATTCATTCATTCATTCATTCATTCAAATGATGTTTACAGCTCTTTTCAAGTTCAAAACACTATTGGCTAATACATCCAAAATCAGAGCAAATCCAAAATAACAAATGTTATGAACATTGCAGCTAAGATCAAGACAGAAATTGCTTTTGGCCACAGAAGAGTAATAAATAAATTACAAAGTCTGATAAATAATAAAATACAGATGTGTTAGCTCATATTGTTTATGAATTCAGAGAAAAAGAATCTATTTCAGTGCATGATTTCTGTCCCTTCTTTTATCATTTAAATATCACCTGGCTTGTCATTCTTATAAGCTGATAATCCAATGTCTCAAACTTTTTCTCTAATTCACTCTTCTTTTACTAATGAGAAGGCTGAGACAAGACTAAATACATATAATATGCATATATATTATACATATATATGTATTATTTTAGTTTACTTAATTACTTATTTTCCATTTAGGCTTCAAAATGTGAAATTACATTTAAAACGACCATACACATTTCTGACTCTAAGTATAAACACAATAATTTTATCAGAGTTTTATTTTTGTAGCTCATATTTAAGTACAATGCTGTGAATGCATCTCTAGGCACCTTGAGAAGCAAATAAACAATAAAACCTACAGCAGCAGGATTTAACAAAACCTTTAGTTAACGAGTAAACAAGGATTAAATGTTTAACATGTTTCTAGCACAATTTTTTTTCTTGGTCACAGATGAAAAGCCAGCATTTGCAGAAGGAGAGAGTCCAAGCACAATAGCACATGGCTGCCCCAAGCAGCCTTCCTGTGCCAGGGAGAATATTGCTATTTGGACAGACTTTACAGCTCACAAAGGAGGAGGAGTACTTCCTTATATATCTTCCACCTTCTGCATTGCATGAATACCATGAATGCCAGCAGATCGTTTCTCATCTGCTGGTGCTCAGTATGGAAGAAATTATCTCTGATGATTTCATTTATTTGCTCTGCTTTCTGTACTAATATTTTATTTTGCAATCCATTGAATGATAATAGTCTAATGAGGCAGACTATTATTGATTCTTTAAACTAACTTTCAAATTTGGACCAAATTGCTTAACCTTATTTACATGATAACAGAGCATAACTTTTTCTATAGTTCACTGTTTCTTTAAATAGTGTTTGATGTCTTTCATTTAAGAAACACATTTATACACTGATATTTCTGAATTACTCTCCATTTCTTGCAAATGGAATTGTTTCTTAGAAAAGAAAAGACAAATCTCATTTGGCCTGAAACACTTTTTAAGGAGGGAAGCTAAAGTATGTATAAAATAATGAAGTAATTCTTGATTCAATTTCCAGAAGAAATGCAAGCTAAATTGAAGAAACAACTTATACCATTTTCTGTCCTCTTAAAGAAGAGCAGTTGCTTGTCTGAATCCAGGCCAGCCATACTCAGTGTTGTGAAGTAATTTCCGTTTACACAATGGGTTCTATTTCCCACATTCCAAGTGTGTTTAATCAGAACGGGTTGCGCCGTTCACGTCCTGCAACCTCTGATGACTTCCACCCAAAACACTCACTGATCACTCAGGCTTCCTGCCCACTGCATTCCTAGATCCATTTTCCACTTTTCAATCCTTCAAGGAAATAGTCCAAGTAATTTTAGCCTTCCGTCAAATGAAGAAATCTACTTCATTAAATTTTTATAGATTTAGTGACGTAAATTACGTATTTTTGTAAACGTCTGAATGATCATTTTTAAAATAGAATAGGACATCAATACAGGCAATGCCATCTGCAGGTATACAGGTGTGTAGGTTTATATATGTGGTCTTAACTTATACTACTTTAAATTAAAATATCATATATCTTGTTGTTTCTCAAATGAGTCATTAAAATGCACACTGTGAGTTCATCAGTGTGCATTGGGTTCTAAGTTCTGAATTTACCAAAAGTCATCAAATAACGCTGCCGCTAGTGCCCAAGAATCACAGCTTCAGGTGCACAGGGATGACTTCACTCTCCAAGAGACTTACTCTTTTCTCTCATTAAAATTGTCAGACACCCTCATATATCAGAGTTAGCTGGAGGAGTTTTAAATATATAGACTGCTTGGGCCCATCTGGAAATTCTGATTTAGTAGGCCTAGGTGGAGCCTAACAGTGTTCCATCTCCACTGTGGCCACGCTCCCTGTTTCCTCCTTTCCATCACCAGTTTCACAGCTTCATCTTCATTTGGTGACAACAGAATCTTCCCCAGATCATTAGGTGTTGGACTACTCAGAACACTCAAACTGCCCTTAGCCTATGTGAGTGCTCACAATTAATATCATGTTGCCCATCTTACATATAAAAATGTGCCCTTCATCTCTCCTCCAACAGTGTATACATGTTCCTACTAACTAGTAATGTTAAAATTATAATTTCATTGTGCAAACACGTAACACTTACATTTTGTCAATTGTCCATCTGTGTTTCTCTCAATTTACTGTTCTTACATATCACACTCAGCTCCTATGGTTGGCACATTCAGAGCAAAAAAAAGTAGCACCATCCTTCACAGCTGTCAGCCAGAGATCTAGCATGCCTCTCCATAGATGATTTCTACTCTAATAACTGGGTATTTTAATATAATTTCACACCAGTAAATATTTAAAATTTTAGGGCAACAAGCATTTCATTATAAGTTTACTAATCAGTAACTTTTTGGAGGGTAAAAGAAATTCCAGATAGGCTCATTTGGATTTCTTTGAAGAGAAGGGACCAAAGGAAAAGGAATTTAGAGCAATTTCTGAGTTGACAGCAACTTCTGTCAGCATCCTTTGTAGAACCACAAGGAACTGGATTGTACCGACAAAGTGACATGGAAGAAAATTCTTTTTTAGTGCCTCCAGCTCAGACCCCAGCACTGGGAGACCCTCAGTATGTGAATGCCACATGGATGCCCAAGACAGTAAGTGAATGAAAAGAGATTATAAATTTATGCTGCTACAAGTTGCCAAATTTGTGGTAATTTGTTGCTAACCACTAGAAGCCCTGTAAAAATCCTGTCATTCAGCCAAATCATACATCACAACACCAAGAGTCCTTTAGTCTACAAAAGTTCCCCACAAATTCCATAGTCCAAATCATTATCATTTCTTAGAGGATTCACTTCTGCTCTTTCCTGGCCTGTCTTTCAATTTTCCTTTCCTTTCCTTTCCTTTCCTTTCCTTTCCTTTCCTTTCCTTTCCTTTCCTTTCCTTTCCTTTCCTTTCCTTTCCTTTCCTTTCCTTCTTTCTTTTCCTTTCTTTTCCTTCTTTTCTTTCTTTTTTTAATTTTTATTTAGTACAGGGTGTGCAGGGTTTACAGGGTCTCACTAGGTAGATTGGATTTGTAGTGATTCTTCTGTTTACAGCCTCCCAAGTGCTGAGATTATAGGCGCACACCACCATGCGCAAGCTCAGTTATCATCTCAGCAAGCCCCCTCCGGGGGGGGGGGGCAGTGGAGCCTGCATGGCAGGCCGGGGATCGAACCACCAGCCCCTGCATCTGCCTAAGCATTTGCTTTAATCCACTGAACTGTTTGGCCTGCCCTTCAGTTTCTTAACTAGAATGAACACATTTGTATGAGTATCTTGTGTGGCTATAAAAAAAATCACTACAAACTTAATGCTTAAAACAGTACATACCTATCTTTCTACTGTTCTGGTAGTCAAAAGTCTTAGATAAATTTCGCTGGGGTAAAGTCAAGAGCTCCCCATACCTGATTTCTTTTGGAACATCTGCGGAGAGAATCCATCCTGATTTGTTTCTTTCTTTTTCTTTTCATCTTTCTGAAGTGATCTGTGTGCTCATCATCTGGCTTCTTCCCTCACCTGAGAGCACATTATTCCAGCCTACATCTGTCATCACCTCACCTCCTCCTCTGGCTCTACCTATCTCCTTCTTAGAAGAACATGTGATTATGTTGGATCATCCAGGAAAACGCCCCAATCTCAAAGTGAGCTCCTTAAATTAATCACATTTACAAGGACTCTTGTCATTAAATGTAATCTGGTGAACCCATTCTGGGGAACATGATGTATTTTTGAGAGGATGATATTCAGTGTAAAATACTACAGCCAAACCTCACTCCCCTGCCCCCAGACAGATCTGGGTAAAGGCCACACTCCTTCAAGAGGGTCCTTCATGAATCAGTCCTCCCAACTCTGATCTCTTAAAAAAACCCCATTCCCTACACTCCATGCTTCTTCTGCACTGACTTGTTGTGGCAAGTCTATGGGTTAAATGTATCAAGCTTGAGTACTCTCAAACTCTATGGATTTACTATTATTTATGAATAATATTTCTCTTACTGGTCTTAGAGTAGCTTACTCCATCACTTCATGCGGGTGCTTCCTCCAAATTCACCTCTTCTTTAAGGCATTTCCTGATGCTGTTAAAAATCAATAGTCATGATACAAACGTTCTCTATGCCCTTAGCACCTTTGCACCCTTTGCAAACACTCCTCCCCATTTGCTAATGGTCTGTTCCTCGCATCAGAATGTAAGTACCACCATGTCAGGTGCTCTGCCTTATCATAATTATGTCTTCAAAATCTGTTGGCACGGCATGACACCCTGTAGCTGATTGTTAGATGTTGTTGAAAGAAACATAAGTGAAGTTTGTACTGGGTCCCAAATCAGTGAGCTGACTTAAAAACTATTTAAAACATCATGTGGCATGGCCAGTGAGATAGCTCAGCAGACTAAGCACATGCTTAGGCAAGTGCAGGGATGGGTTCGATCCCCTACACCACATGCAGTACTGGCCCTGTCTCTGGGCACACTGAGCCAGGCACTGAGACCAGGTGTGCTGGTGGTGCATGACCGTAAGCTCAGCACTGGTGAGGCTGAAAACAGGAGAATCATGAGTCTGAGGTGCTTAGAGTTTTATATATATATATGTATATGTATATATATATATATATATATATATATATATATATATATATATATCATGTGACAATTTCTTTCATGAAAATAGTTAACAATAGTGATACACATAAGAAATATTGGTAACAATTCACACAGTGACATTACATTAATATTTGGAATATCTAATTAATATTAATAAGGACAAAATACCTGCATCTAAAACCACTAGTATCCCCCTCCTTATGCTGGGATCAGAACAACTGGAACTGTCCCAAAACAAAACATATTTGGGCAGCTTCCTATAGTCCACCAAACCACTGAATCTTACTGAACAGTTCATAATTCCTTTCACCATACAGGTTTTTATATGTCCTTCAAATTATCAAATTTTTATTTATATAACAAAACAATTATTTATCTCCCCAAATCACCACACTTCCTCAATTATTCTGAGGAAGAGCTCTGCTAACTGTTAAGATCTAGCCCTTTGCACAAGTGTGCTTCAGTAAACTGGAAGCTATTTAGAAAAATATCAGTTTGATTAACACAAGACTGAAAACTTAACCTTAGTTTAGAGGCTGTGCTAATGGGTAGGGGTCTGAGAGATGGAAAGTGAAGGGGAGGGAATGCTTTGGGTGTGTTAGGGATATGGACCATGATAAATGTGATCATATAGACTGAAAACTTGTACTGATAAAAAAATTAAAATATACTCTTTGAGATTATGTTATCCTACAACAATAAAACATGCAATTGCTTTTAATAAGGGAAAAGTGATTTTGAAAGTGGCATATTATTGAATATATATATATTATTGTGAAATTCATTGTTTAAAGTTATTTTGACGATGAGAAAAAAATGTTTTACTTGAAAGAATCCTCTAGCAGAGTGTTGAAATATTATTCTATTATTGAAAATGGCCGGGATAAAAGAGTATTATAGAGAGAAATCATGCCCTCTCAGAGTGAGGCCTAGGATTACCTATTACAATCTAAAGTGCATGTTTATCTCTTAAAACACCTTGCAAATCCAGAAAAATTACTTCATTAATGTGAGTTTCAGAAAGATAAATTTCTTTCTTGGAAGTAATAAATACTCCGTGTGAATTTTATGATGTCTGTATGAGCTTGCCGGGGATTTTCTGCAATAATTTCTGCTCAGCTTATTGTCAATCATGCCCTGTTATCTTGTGATGGAAGAAGCTATGCCACTTCAGTGACTTTGCTTTTCCACTGGCAGCTTGACCACTTGCCCCCCACACTTGTTAGATACTGTGAGGCCCCAAATTTCATATAAAAATTATTGTCAATCTTATTTTACACTTTATATTAGAAGACATAATTATCTTTTTTCTGCTATGAAAAATATTATCTAACCTTACTGTGCTTTAATAGCTAATCAAAAATCTTTTAATTCTCTACAGCTTAAGAAAAAGATTACTTACAAAATGTGAAGAAACCTATATCACATTTATCATAATTTGTTAGTAAATGTGAAAAAAAACATAAGGATGAGAATTCATCATAATTTCTATATCTAGGAAGATACTTCTTAATAAGAAAATTTGGCCTGGTTTTCTAAAGAGATGTTTGTTCCTTTTGTGATATGTCAGTAAGTTTTTTCTGAGGAAATGTAGAAAATGAGACTTGCTTCCGTCTAAAAAAAATAGTTCAATATGTTTCCCCTTTTATAACTCAATGTTTTTATTCTTTTCCAGTCTTTTTTATTGAAATGACCCCTCTGTTGAACACAGTTGACTATTCTGATTGGGTCATCAACACTATGCTGTTACTTACTAAAGTTCCAAGCGTGCTTCTTTGTAACAACATCTGGTTTTCAATGAGAAGCTGTTAGAGCTTCTTCAGTAGGGAGACATGGATGGCAGAGGAATGTGATTCTGAGCAGAAAACTTGGAGGCATCTAATTAGCATGTGAAAGTGTTGTCTTGCCAATGAGCTCTCAAGGCAGGGGCAACTTTTAGGGTCCAACATGAAAAAGGTGACATTCAAAGGGATCCACTGGAAGAGTTTAATGTGAAGCCCGCATATGGCATGGGCTCCTGAATATGGACCAGTAAAGATTAATGAGAAGGCAGGGAGGTGGAAATGCAGGAGTCTATCATAGCCCTGGACCTTGACAGTTCAAGATGAGAAGCACGTAGAAGCTTGAAATAAGTAACATATCTGTGCAGGAGATCAATGAGTACTAAAGCAGGACAATTTGTAATAAAAAAAAGACCAGAATCCCTATTATTAATTGAACTTGCTTCCATCTCCTTGGCCCTCCTAACTTTTTGTAATCACTGTTCTGTATTGAAAGGACTTAAAGTTCAATAATAGCAAGAATATGACAATTCTAATCACACTGATTGAACCAGGATGATGTGTTACAATGTCATGCTTTTACATAGAGATATAAACTTTTAAAATTATTTTAAAAGGCTACAAACATGATAAAGGCATAATACTTCCTAATAACATTTAAGCCAATTATTGGGATATTATATTGGAATTTAATTTATTTAAAAATTCAGGGCCGGCTTGCAAATGTGTGATAACAAGAAAGCATAAGATATCCCACAGTCTGAAGGTACAACAGACACTGGTAAAAGGGAATGAACTTAGTGCAAAGGAAAGAGGTTGAGGAGCAGGACAGGAGAGGGACTAGTGGAAAGGATTTATGCATGTACGTAAGCAGGATGCTTTCAATAAACTGCACTGTGCATTTCTGCAATTTTACAGACAGCAGCAGTTAACACTTTAATTAGTTTCATCTCCTTTTTTTCAATTGTTTGTACTTTTTCTCTTTTTAATTTCTTAAACATTTTTTTTTCTCTTTCTTATTCCAATTTTACATGTGTATGATTCGTAATATGAATAACTGGTTGGAAGACAACACTGTGCATTACAGCCGATACTGTAAAATTAATATTACTTTGTTAAGTGAAAATCTGTATCACTTGTAATTTTTTCCGTTTTGATTCTAATTTGTACTCTGTTTAAAAAATAAAAAAAATAGTTTAACACTTTTTTTTATAAAAAAAATTCCTGCGATCTTTAAATTATTTTAGAAAATATTTTGGAAGTGTTGTGTTTATATATTTAACACTTTACTCTGTTTATGTACAATATTATAAAAATAAACCAAGTAAGCTTATATTAATTAGGAATAAAATGTATTAGTAAATTTGGAGTCCAGTCTCTGCATGTTTCACTTTGAGCAGTAAAATATGATTAAAGCAATAACTTCCATTTTTTGTTTCTTTTTTTTATCCTTTGTGCCTCAGTCTACTGCATCAACAAAACTACACCTTGCCAGATATTATCCATACTATTTAGGATGTCAGTTCATTTTTCTCCAATAGAAATGAACTTCACAGTGAACCTTTATTTTTTAATCTAGATTATAGTCAAAGGCTCTGAGATCTATAACCTTTTGACAAGATTTATAGAGTTAAGTTGTCTCAAACAACTGGTATGGCTCTGACTCAAAATCAATTGTTAAGAGTATTTTTTTATGTGGCTGAAGTAATCTAAACCATTCCTTTCTTCAGCATGGAATGCAAATGGAACTCTAACATACAGCATCTTTCATATACCTTATTGATAGAAGGTAATCTGTCTTATGGTTATCTTTTTGAAAATATTGCTACTTTAAGTTCTATGGATATATATCGCAGATGTTAATTGTATTATCTAAGCTTTATGTTACTTAAAAGATGTAGTTGATCATATTTAGATATGAGTTTATTGGATTAAGTTGATGATTTCAGATTACCAGTTATAAATGGAGTGTTTTGCCTTCAAGCAATGTTGCTGAATCAAGAATTGCTTTCCCTTTCTGTGTGTTCACAATAAATCAAAAACCTGCTTTTGATATAGTAATTACTATGATATGCACTAAAAGTCATTCGATTTCTCTAAATTGAATATGTGACATATACCTCAGGCAAGGAAGGAAGGAAGAAAGGAAAGTGATTGTGACACAGAGTAATTTTGAAGTATACTCTTGGTTAACGGCTCTCACTACTACCTCAGCAGCTAGTCATATTTGCAAGTGTGTTGTTTGGCTGACTGCCTAATTTGAATCCCTGAAGATTTCAGGCAACATATGAAATCCAAACTTATTTTTATTTGTTGATTTATTTGTTCAGAATAGTTACCCTAGGTGACCAGCCTGTGTATAAATATACAAAGCATTTGTTTAATAAATAAAACCAGTCCACCAAAACTCTCCTCAATCATATCTCATACCAAAGATGATGAGGCTATATTTGTATTTTCTGACCTCTATGAGATTTGAAATTTCTTTTTCACGCATCTCGTTTTGGGGCCATGTACATTTCCTCACAGTGAGCTGTACCTCACATTCTTTTCTTCTTTACATCTATTCTTTCTCTTCTCTCACTCAGCACTACTATGTCTGTTGTATACTGCTGTACTAATGGAAACAGACCATTCTAGGCATGCATGGGACCATGCCATCAACTTTATTACATTTGAACCATTACTAAAAAGAGAAAAAGTGATGCAAGTTACTTGAGCTGGTCCGTATTTTGTACAGTTGGGAACACAGGAGGTGTGATGATTACTATTATCATTTATAGTTGATATGCCTTTATTTTTGTTGTTTTCCTGAAGGACATGTTGATTATTTGTATTATGTTTCACTTTTTAGTTTTTTTCTTTTTAATATTTTTTTCTGAGAAAACATTTTTGGGGTGAAAATATCCAAGTTCCCAACAAATGTACAAAATGAATTGGACAAAAGTTAAGCCATCCCATTTTCTCTGATTACCTCAATGACAGTTGTAAATTGACCTATGTTCACTCTGGCTGGGAAAATCAATATTATTTGTGAAAATGGTCACAGCTCAGCTTGTCAGACATGGACAGTACAGAAGTGCTTAACACATTAATCAAGAATCTGACGCGGTGAAGTTCAAATCGAGTGACAGCACTAAGAGAGCTGCAGGGACGGGCAAGCAGACGGGATTTGAGGTAAGCTGGCGCATTCTGCTCGTTTATGATTTACCACCTTGCACTGACACATCTTTTCTCAAGCCATCTGCTTCCTTTATATCATTAGAGAAAAGGCACAAGCCTCAATTCTTGTTTATTTAGCAGCAGACTTATTGATGACTGAAGATAGAGTCCTCATTAATTCAAGAACTTCTCTTTTCAGATAAGAAATTGCTTCATAGGTATTAGAAATCATGCGCTTCTGGAGCCAATGACAGCATATGTTTTGAGTTAAATCCAATAATTTCATAATTTTCATTTTTGTGATGTTTTAGGGTCATTGGTATATGTACACATATTTAGTCTAAATACTGTTTAAAAAACTAGACATACCCAAATCCTTATATATTTGATATCCAGAGAGATTGCAACATACTATTTGCTAGTAAAATTCTCTGGCTTCTTTTTAAAAATTCTTCCAATCATATGTAACCAAAAAATTCCTCCAGTACGAGTTGACATACGAGTTTCCATTTTTGAAAGTAAAAATAGTTTTAACAGAACTATTAAGATAAGAAGAAAAGAGAATTACTGAATTTCCAAGCGTTAACATATTCAGTGTTTTCCTTTCTTGACAAGAATAGCAGTGCAGATGTTAATTACAATACACAGAATGACTCATCATGACACCTAAAATCCTTGGTATTCATGCCTGCTGGTCCTTGACTGGGTTTTAAGACTAGTTTACATAGGTGAATAAGGAAATTCATCTCTAACTATCCATTAAAATAATATTTCGGGGCTGGGGAGATGGGTCAACGGAATAAGCACTTCCTTGGCAAACGCAAGGACCTGAATTCAGTCCCCAGTTCTGATACATACATACATACATACATACATACATACATACATACATATCTCATGCATCCCAGGTACATTTCCAGAACAAATGACTGAACATCAAAAAATTATCTTCATGAAAGGAACTATTTCAACATCATGTTTTAAAGGAAATTTCCGGCTGTACTTAAACCAAACACTTTCCACTTGCACTTGGTGATACAGTTATTAAGAAGTGCTTCCAAAGAGTAATTAATTTACAGGCAATAGTGAGAAATTTAAATATATGTGTACACTCCTTTCCTTAGCACAAGTAGTAAGATACAGAAAAAATCATATTTTTACTAACAAAACAGAACCACTTGTTTCAAGCAGAGAGTTGCTTGATTCCCACCTAAGGAGATGCAGAAATATATTGCCTTGACTTCTCTCTTATAATTTGAAGTGTTGTTTCCAAAGCTTAGGCTTTATGTGCAGTATGTAGGATTTAGGATAAACTGACTTATTTTGTATTCTTACTGGTTTTATTTTGCTTTGAAACTTATTCTTTGAGACCTAGCGTGGCATCACATCTTGAAGAGGCTTTGGAATGTGTGCTTAGGCAAAACTCAGGTAGACTCACAACTGCCCTTAAAGCTCACTCATACATGTCAAGATGCTCACCTTTCAAGAAGTCTGTGAGACTGTGGGAAGAAGTGCTTAGGTTGTTCATGTCACTTTACTCGGGGCATTGCTCACTGTCCCTAGGAAGATCTGCAGATTCACTTGCTATGTTTTAACTGTCTCCCTTCTTCTGTCTCACAGCCTTGGTCCAACTTCAAATACAGTTGAAGTTTTATCACTGAAGTGCATTACATCCCTGGGATGCAACCTACCTTTGTGAAATAGTACTTATGCTGTGGCCACTACCTGTCTTAGCTTTGCCTTCAGCTCTTTTACTTCTTGCTTTTTATTTTTATAATAGAAGAGCTATTAAAAGAGTGGAACAGAGATGTGAGCAGAGTATTATAAAAGAGGATGGCAATTCTGAAGACCTTGTGAAGCCTGTAAAGTCTGGCCATTTCTGCACTCGTGGGAGAATACTGCTGTGACTCTTCCACACACAGGACCCTAACCCGGTACTCTGACTTGCTTTCTCTTCACAAGACAAGAAGAAGGATAAATTGCTGAGTACTATAGGCAAAACCAGATGTGATGGAAGTATCTAAGTGAGACATTAGAAAGCACTTCCACTAGCCTCATCCTGTCCCACATTCATTCCCAGAGACCAAGTGCTTGCCAATGACAATAAGCCTATTTAAGAGTAGGTCAAGATTTCAAGCTTCTAATCCCAAGCAAAACTGCACGCTGCTGCACCTCTACTGATGACAAAGAACATTGAGTTTAGACTAATGATGGAAGTTAAAATAAGAGCTACCAATATCAGGTAGAACCATAAGTGACAAAGGGCCAGAGCAGGTCCTAGTCATTCATGTAATAAATATCCTTGACAAGAGAGGAGAGCAGACAAAGAAAGAGGAGTTCAGAAAAACTGATTACAAAACAAGCGACTATGGAGAGTTAAATGTCCTAAGCAAAAAGAATGATGAAAATAACTCTGTAAGACATAAGATATCTGTAACCCAAAATTATTTAGATAGGATTATATTATATCATATCTTACTATACTGTCCTATACTATATTAATCTTCCTCTAATGACTGGAAGATGGAGGGTTAGTATGGTATATTGTTCTAGAACATGAATATCTCCAAGTTGACCAAGTTATAAATATTGTTCCTAGGGCCAGCCAGATAGCTCAATGGATTGACACCATTGAGCTTAGTGACCAGGGTTTAATAGCTTTAGTGCTGTGCTCCTTCTGCTCCCTGGGGTGTGCTGAAAGACGACTAAAGCAGGGCAGGGTGTCAGGCACCAACCCCAGAGCTTGGGAGGCTGAAAACAAGAGGATCACTACAAGTCTGATCTGTGTAGTGAGAGCCTGTAGACGCTGTACTATATACAAAATAAATTAATTAATTAACTAATTAATATTGTTCCCTTGCATAGCTCATACAAATATCACTTATTGTTGTGATTGAAAGAAAGTCTTTCCCGAGAAGTTTTCTCAGCTGTTCAGCTTCTAGACAATAGAAAATGTAGAGTGTCTGAAACAAATCTGGTGTCTGCTTTAGCACTGCTTTCCAGCTGTTTTAATTCCGTACGTAAGAGTGCAAGACAGACATTTCATTCTAGCATCAGAGGTTGCAAACTTTGCAGAGGCAAAGCACTGTTTAGATGAGCAGGCTAAACCCTCATCCTCAGGTTTGCATCTGGCTGCCACCTAGTTGCCTGGGTCACACAGTTAAAACGCCGTTGAGGTGACATCTCTGAGACTCCTGCTGAATTGTCTTTAGTCCTTGAGATGGAAGAAAAAGTGTTCAGAAGCAAAAGTTATTTTAGAGGAAGTTAAACTTCACCAGTCTAGTCCTCAATTAGCACTGACAAGGTTAAATGTCTGATTTCCTTATTTTGAGTAAGATGGGCTTCTGAGAGACAAAAGGGTGTCTGTTTTTCCATTATTCCAGAATTCGCTTCAAAAATAGCACTTAAGAATGATGATCGTGTGCAATGATTTACACAGTGTGTGTTTTCTGTAGGCACCCTGTTCCATGGACATTTTTTTTTTTTTTTTTTTTTTTTTTTTTTTTTTTTTTTTTTTTTTTTTTTTTTTTTTTTTTTTTTTTTTTTTTTTGGAATATGGCATTTGATTTTATTCTTGACAATGTTCAGGTGGTTTTACAACAAACTTACGGAAGCACACTAAAAGTTACATAAATAGTGCCAGGGAGCCCGGTGCTCTCTGCTAGCTGTGCCATAAGTGCTTGTGAGGTATTTGCAAAGTGCATGACAGTAATGCTCTCGGTTTTTATAATTTTAAATTTCTTTTT
>PVKA01004498.1:0-98599 GCA_004027165.1 Ctenomys sociabilis | reverse complement strand
GAAGAGAAGAGAAGAGAAGAGAAGAGAAGAGAAGAGAAGAGAAGAGAAGAGAAGAGAAGAGAAGAGAAGAGAAGAGAAGAGAAGAGAAGAGAAGAGAAGAGAAGAGAAGAGAAGAGAAGAGAAGAGAAGAGAAGAGATATCTCAATCCTGGAGGCCAGGAGGCCTAATGTCCACTCTAGGACCTTTGCACCACATCATAACAGGATGGAAGGCATCACATGATGAGCATATAAGTAGTTATCATTGCAGGTCCCTCCTCCACTTTGTTAAAGTCACCAATCTGAGGATGGGGACCTGCCCTTATGCCTCCTCTAACTCTACTTCCCACAGGCACCACCAACATATGAATTGTGAATGAAATTTACAACACATGAACTCTGAAAAAATGCATTCAAGCCACTGCAGAAACCATGCTTAATGATACCACAAGGGAGAAGACATGTAGGCCATTTGCATCGGAGGACCCAGCCACCTGCATGTGGGGACATCATCTCTTGCCATCTACTGTTTAAACTATTGTGTTTGTTTCTTGTTTCCCTCAGGTGGGCCTAATCCTACCCAATCAGGAGTCTCATGGTATCTTGTGTATTATGACATAGTGATGTTGAATGTGAGTTTACAAAGCTAATACCTGGTGGGCATGCCAAGCACTGCACATAAAAATGACTAGGCTATCGTGTCTGACAGTTTTCAAAGAGGAGAGTGTAGGAGACCCCTCCAGGTTCTTCTCTTGGTCCAAGAAGTTAATATTTGTAATCCTAAAGAAAGATACGCTATTGGAATCCCAACAAGTTAATTCCAATCTACCACTCCCAGGGCAACCCATGGTGAAAGTAAAGACACTAAAATGTATTTATAATTATTGGGGAGCCAAGGGGCCCTAAGTCCAGCCATGAGGATGACTTTCCACAACAAAGAGGCCGACCCAGGGAGGCAGCTGGGTTTTATTCAGTGGAGGAGGAGTGGCTTGAGGAGGAATGGCTGAAAATTGTGGGAAGTAGGTGAGTACTGTGAGCTGAGCTAGGTGGGTGGCCTGCATTTACCTCTGCCATATGCAGAGAAAGTAATTTGCATTATGCTATCTAGATAGTATCTAATGTTTGGGGATCTGATACTCAGCCAGAATGGAGACAGTCTCTCTTCTTTCAAGAACAGCTTCTCAGGTGGTCCTCCACAGAGAGGAAACACACCAAGAAGACTGTAATAAATGAAATACTGTATCTGGCCTGTGGGTGAAAAATGACTATGCATAGTACATTTTAAAGTATGTTTTAGAGTGTTTATATCTGGCTTCCCTACAAGGACAAGGGTGAGGACAGAGTAAGAGGCTTAATTGTTGAGGCTTTATGTTCACTTGTTTGTTTGTTTGGTTGGTTAGTTGGTTGGGTTTTATTCTTGCCCATAAATAAGCTACTCAGCAGTTGACCATTTGATAAATACATTACCTAGTTGGTCTACTGCACTTAAGTAAACTCCGGTTGTAGCTAGTTTCTTGATAGAGTCTCTAATCCCATCCTACCTCTCTTCCTTCCTTCCTTCCTTTGTGCTCAGAGAAGGCAAACACACCAAGAAAGGAGCCTCAAATCCATGTCGCTGTCCTATGTAAGACACAGAGCCCAGAGAAGGGCACTGTCACAAACCAGGGACTAGGTCTCCGCTCGGGAAGCCTAGGAGAAGTCCTGGAGCAGGGTTCCCAGGGGCCTGAAGAATGCCGGCAGCTCCTAGTTTCTGGCTGTCTTTGGGTCCTTGTCATGTCAAGTAGATGGTCTCACCCTTCTGGGCCTCAGGTCCTTAACATCAAGTAACAATTAATTATAGCAGAAGGTTTGGGCTCAATGCCTCTGAGGCAGAGTGCAACACTAATATTCCATGCTTCTGGCTGGGAGAGAGATTAGGGGTTGTGCTAGGGACAAATGTTTATGCCCCACCAAATTCATAGACTGAACACCTACTCCCTGAGGAGATGGGGATTGGCAATGGGGGCTTTGAGAGGTGATGTAGTCTGGAGGGTGGGGCCCTTATTATGGCCTGAGGGCCCTTAGAAGATATGGGATTACCCCTCTCTCTCTTTTTTGCCATGTGAGGAGGAAAACGGCAAGGAGATGATGTTGTATTACTTTTCTTGTTGTTGAGAAAAAAAATACCTCGTTTACCCAAAGGTAAATGAAGAAAATTTAATTTGGTTCATGGTTGTAGAGGTTTCAGGCCAAAGTTAGCTGGCTCCAAGGCCAGGGATCATGGCGGAAGGGCTTCGCAGAGGAGAAACAGTTCATGCCAGGCAGCAGGCAGCAACGAAGCAGGCAGCAAGAGATGGCAGCAGCTCTCCTGCTGTCTCTTGTAATCTATCCAGGCTGCACGCCCAAGGGCAGGTAGCACTCATCCAGGGCAGGCCTTGCTATTGTCCACTTCCTAAACTATGCCGACCAATCAGTGGACTAATTTAGTACTCACACATCCTTAATCCCAGCATCATAACTCCAGATCCAGCCACTTCTGAAAAGCCCTGCCTATGACCCCATGAGGCTTTGGGGCTGGGGGCATCAGCCACACCAGACCCTTTTAAAAACTTGGCTGTGTTGGCACCCTAACCCCAGATATCCTGCCCCTAGCACATTTCTGTGACTTCCATCCTCCAGCTTGTACTATTTCTGTACAGCAGCCGGAGCTAATTAAAACCAGTTGGATCTAGCTCCTCCAGTGGTGCGCTAGACAACCTTGAGAGAGATCTGCAGGTCTGCCAGCACTAGGTTTTCTACCGAGTAAGGCAAGGCAGCTGCACAACATGCCTTACACTTTGGCAGAGAGTGCAAGTATCCCATGCATGCTTTGTGAAAAATTACTTTTCATGGACAGAAAATGACATTATTCAATTTGAAATGCATAGGTTGTGTTATTGAAAAGAATACCACTCTACTGTTTTGTACACAATTCAAAGATCTGTTTCATTACCACTCTGTGGTAATAGCACAGTTGGCACCAAAAAGGAATTTTGCATTATCTTTCATCATTTCACATAGGCATGCGTAGGAGGGCCAAGAGCAGAAATGAACAGGGCTCCATGGAGACAGAAATGCTTTTACCAGGTCCTTAGATCCCTGTTGATAAGAACAAGGAACAACCTTAAAGTCCCATTGTTCCCGTTCGGCCCAAGTCAGTTTCCATCCAGGCAATTTGTCTATGTCTGTCATGAGCAAAGGACTTAGCACCATCCATTGCCTTTCTAATATCCTTGAAATCCTCCCTTATAATAAACCTCGGCCTGAAGCCACAGAGGATTGTGTTATTTTCCTCTCTTAGAGCTTGTACAATGTGTGCACTTTTGCAGAGCAAGACGTCCTACGTCAACTCTAGGCAGTTACCAGGGACTTAGTAAACAAAACAGTCAGGGCTGGCTAACAAGAACAAGTGCCAAAAAATTGAAAAATCACTATCTTGATCAAACAAGAGAATCCTAAGCAAATGGAAAATTCTCTTGATTTGTGTTTTTGTGAGCTGTTTTTGTCAGAAAAACCAATTATTTACCAAACAAAACTAGAAAAACAACTTACACAAAATAAATACTCTTCATGTCCCCCAGCACCCTTCTGAAAGTAAGGCTGAGAATTCATGGCACTGAATTTTTACCCCCACCCCCACTGCATATGTCAAATGTCTACCTCCAGCCCCTCACAATGTGACTCTCTTTGGAGTCAGAGCCTTTGAAGAGGTCAGGAAGGATAAAATGAGGTCACATATGATCTGGGATGACCAGTATCAGACACAGAGATTGATATGCGAAGACAAAAGAGGGTGGTTATCTATAGGCCCAACCCTACTGACATTTTGTTCTCCAATTTCTGGCCTCTGCCGTGGTAAGGCAAATAGATTGCTGTCATTCAAGCCAGCCAGTCCAGTCCACCACACTTGGTTATGGAAGCTCTGGAAACTCACACACTTTGCATGTGCTGTAGAGGATTTACACATGTGATCAGCCCTGGGGTCCCTGAGAGCTTTGAGCCATAAGATCTTGGACTCCATAAGCACTAGTTGCAGTTTGTCAGAAATGAATGGATTTATATAGCATTAGAGTTATCATCCCCTGGAAGGCGTATGCTTAATTCCCTAAGGCATGACAGAGAGAAAGAAGAGGCCAGATCACTGATTTTTCAGCCTCCTCTTTCCTTTTCCCAGCATTTCTCTTGTGGATATTGTTTTGTCCAGGATGGGGAAACAATGCTTTTGTCTGTTGCTTTCAAACATGTTCTGTAGTCTTCCAGAACTAGGGACACCCTGAAGCTATGAAGTGATCTCAGTGTCTCCCATACAACCTTACAGGCTAATGTGAGAGTAAAGGAAATGTAAGAGAACACAACACCTGAAGCCTACGGGAATGAATCTGCCTTGAGAATCGAACTATACATAGGGCAAAAAGATGTCACCAAGCTCTTTGGGGCTGTGCTTGTCCACTCTGTATTGTCCTTAGGCTTTAGGGAGTTGGAAACTTACTTAAACTCCTCCTTTTGGCTCTTCCACATTGGCAGTCTCAGCTACAGATTTCTCTTGGAGCATTCTTCCATTCCTACTCTGAATTGCAGATATTTACAGATGGGTCTGTGGGCTGACAAGAGGGCAGGACCAGCCTCCTTTGATCTTTGCACACAAGGCTTAACCCACAGAGTACACAATAGAGTCATTCTGTTGTTACTGTTTTGTTTCTTTGGATTTTAATGTTGTTTTTCTTTGTTTATGCTAGGGATTGAACTCCTGGCCTTGCACATGCTAAGCCAGCACTCTACCATTTTGACTACATATTCAGCCTATTTTTTAATGAATGGACAAACATCTCCAAACTGTAACACATGTATCCAACCAATTATTCATCAAATATGTTTATCCCAGAGCATGAGGAACCACCCAGAACTTGAAGCTGTGGGGAGGGTCAGATTCTACACCTTTCCCTGTAGGCAGGCTGACATTTGAGTGAACATCATCAAATAATACAGCAGGGACTGAGTTCAGACAGGTGGTAAAGTTGGGGGTCTAATTCCGAGGAAAGTCAAAGACTAGCTACAATGATTGAGTTGAAGGCTGGGCAAGCAACCGGCACAGGTTAGTATACACAGCTGCCATCTGGGATTGCAGGGCAACCTTAGTCCTACATTAAATATTTTATTGCCTTTGTTTCTTGTTTACCGGGAGCAAGCTACTATCAGTCACAGAGCATCTTTGTTTGCAGTTCAAGCTGTCAGCTCCTTGAGCAAATCGCCTCAGAAGGTGTAGTATAGCACTCTGTCTTTCTGCCTCCCTGACAGTTCACATTTACATAGTAAAGACTCCACGGCCATCTTAAGGCACTCTTCAGTTATTCAGTTGAACTTCATTGTTAATATTGTTAGATCTACCCAGAGGCTACATGTCTGTGGGAGGAAGAACCAGATATATTAGTAGATGTTAAAAACAGAAGGACTCACTCAGGAGGCTGAGGCAGTAAGATCCTTGTAAGTTCAAGACCAGCCTAGACTACTACAAAGTAGGCTCAAGGCCAGCCTGAACTGCACAGTGAATCCCTATCTCAAAAAAAAAAAAAAAAAAAGGAAAGACTTTAACAGCCAGTTGATATGTCATCTTTTTATGGGTGAGAAAACCCAGAATCGAGGACATCATCACTTGCCCCTGTGAACGGAGTTAGTGGAAGAGGAATACCAAAGGACAAAGCTAAAAGCTTGGAGAACAGACATGGCCGAATCAAGGGCAAGCCTCTCTGGGGCTGTCGCCTTCTTGCAGTGTCCTCTCTCTTGCACTTAATTCCTGTGAAATGGTTGGAGGGCCACTATATCCCTAACACCACTGGTGCAATCAGATGATCTCGACTAAAATCATAAATCTTATACTTTTCCCTTTGGGCAATGCCAAATCAGTTTATCTATAAAATAAGAATTAAACCGAGGGTACAGCCTTTCTGGGCACAAGTGGTAGAGCACAAGTTTAGCATGTGGAAGGCCTTGGTTCAATCCCCAACACCAAAACAATTAAAGTAAAAATAAATGACACATCGTGTGTCTACCCTTTTTGATCTCTTACAAGGTCAGGCCCAGTGTGAGGGCAAAACAGACACAAGAAAATGCACAGCCCATTTACGACCCTTAAGAAATTAAATGCACATCCTGCAATATGATATTGATTGGGCCGACACAAAAAGCATGGGTGTAACTCGAAGGCAGCATCAGAGCAGTGTGCAAATATCTCCATGTGGCTGTGCAACTCACCCCTCAGCATAAGGATGGTACCTTTTTTTTTTCTTCAAAATAACAAAAATGTTTCCTTTCCAATTAGAACTGAGGACCACCAGAGCTGCCCTGCACTTAGCAAGCAGCTTCTCCCAGGAAACACTCTGGGCTCTTCTCTCCACTTATAAACTCAAGGTGAGCCCCAGGGAAGGTGCAGCTATTTATCATTTCTAATACCCTTTCCACCCTCAAACAAAAACAAGAATCAATTCATTTTCATCAGATGCCAGCCTGAGTCCCTGGCACTGCCAACTGCTTCAGAGGCCCTGTCTCAGCACCACAGGCTCTGTACATTCCTCCCCTGCTGTGTATGCCCCTCAAGGGGAAACGTTCACTTTACCATTCTTTTTCTTTTCCGGTGAATCATTAAAATTTATGGCAAAAGTATGGAAAATCACCCCCATTAGTGTTTTCCTTCAGCTCCACCAAAACAAAACAGATGACTAATAAACCATTCCTACGAAACAGGAGTGGAGCGGAGTTGCCGAGTCGCTGCAGAACTTCCTGATCCTCGCTGAGGGTGACTGTGGGGAGGCTGCACAAGGCCCCTTCTCTCCTCTCTGAATCCATCAACACAGTGACTTAGCTGAGCCCACAGGAGGCTCTCCGGGCACAGCTGGGCCAACATTTCTACCCAGGAGCCCCAGTGCCAGGTAAGGGAAGAATGAGAAACGCGTACAGAGGCATCCAGGAAGCTCACCCTGGTCAGATGGTGGGGACAGCCTTGTGGGTGCAGACAGCAGGACTGGAGCTCTCTGACTGGCAGTGTCCAGGGACCAACTACACTTGAAGGCAACTGTGTAAGTGCCTGTGTCCTAGGTTTGTATGTGGCTCGCTCCTGTGACCCTCCACCAGGCACCATCAGAATTACTGTGCTCAGGTTGTCACCAGAGCCTGGGCCTCAGAGGATGCTTTCCAGGGTCTCAGTGTCCTGGACCCAGAACTGGACAATATGCACAAAGAAGGTAGCAGATGCATGCACATTCATCACAGGTGTAAGGCACGCTCTCTGCAGGCCCAGAGCAGCCGTGAGCTGACTCCCAGAGGCCACGGGATAAGGGCCGACAGAGACTTTTCTCTCTGGAATTCCTGGCTTCTCAAGCAAACAAGGCGTTGGGACTGGTGTCTGAGCAAAACTCACTTGGCCTGGTGCCACATTTAAGCTGCTCTGTTGAGGTCAGTCATGAGTGAGCAGGAGGCTGTTGGCTGCAGCAACACAGCAATGCCTAAATCCAAGGTATTTGTTTCTTCAAACTTTTTAGGAAGTGATTCTGACAGTGAAGTTGACAAAAAGTTAAAAAGGGAAAAACGAAGTTGCTCCAGAAAAACCTGTAAAGAAGTAGAAGACTGGTGACACTTCAAGAGCGCTGTTGTCTCTGAAGCAGAGCAGCAGCAGCAGAGAGGATAACATGTTTCAGATTGGGAAAATGAGATACGTCAGCATTCGGAACTTTAAAGGGAAAGAGCTAATTGATATTGCATGGGTCCAGAAGGTGAAATGAAACTAGGAAGGAAAAGGATTTCTTTAAATCCAAGGCAGTGAAGCCTGCTGAAGGAGCAGATTTCTGACAATGATGATGTAGTAAGAAAGCTGTAGAATCTGAGCCATAAAAACCTGTACTGTTGTAGTTGTTTTACTCTGTCTTTTTACATTGGCTTTTGTTTTCTAAACATTGCTTTCCAAGATGTTGTATACTTGGATTGCAAAACAATTTGTAAGATGAATACTTTTTTAATGTAAATTATTAAAAATGTTCTGAATGATAAAAATAAACTGTCCTGTCAAAGGACAGTTGCTTGGTTTCCTGCCAGATGTAAATGAAAAATTGAAGAGTGCTTTTCTCTGATTAGGCACAAATGGTGCTCACAAGCTGCAGGGTCACCCTGGTTCTGAGCATGTGCCCAGGTCTCCAGGGGCTTTAACAAATCCCACCAAGTTGATAGGCCAGGTTTTGCCTTAGCCCTAGTCTCTGACACAAGACCACCTGAGAAGCTTAACAGACATGCATTTCCAGTTCCCATAGCCCTGAGACACTGGTGCAGTGGACCAGACATGATGCCCAGGATTCTGAGTCTTTAATGTGACCCAGTTTTTAATAAGTGATGTAGGTGCTTGCATCATAGGATTTGATTTTGCTTCTGGAGGGCCTGTGTGTATGCTTGGTGCACCATGCCTGTCAGGTGATGACCCAGGACGCCGTGCCAGTCATCATGCACCCATGTGTGGAGCACATCAGCCTTCTTGCTGGCAGCCACCCCCACCTCACTGTCTCACCAGAATCTGACAACTCAATGCTGCAAAAATGACAACTCTCCAAAACTTTTTGTTTGTTTGTTTGTTTTAATGAGGAAGCATAAAGGGAGGTCAGTTTAGGAAAACACATGCAGGAGAAGGCAGGCTGGGGGCAATTCCCAGCAGAAAGCCAGCCAGTAGGAGCTTAAAGGTTCGGGACTCCTGCCCAAGGACCCAGGCCCTATGATGTTGCTGCACATCTGTTCAAAATCTCCAACTTCCCCTTCTTAGTTCTCCATAAAAGTTCCTCTGGTGTTGGATGTGGTGGTGCACAACAGTAATCCCAGCCCTTCAGAGCCCAGGGCAGGAGGATCATAAGTCCAAGGCCAGCGTGAGCTATAAGTAAGACCCTGACTCAAAATAAAGCAGTAAAGAAATAATTCAATCAGCAGCTCCTGAGGAGGTGTAAGCCCACCCTGTTGCTATCTCTCTGTCTTTTCTTCTATCTACCTGAGTTTTGAATCAAGCTTGGTTTGTTTGGTGTCACCAGTTGTTAATTTCCTTTGCAGATTTTTTTTTTTTTAGTTTTTACTTTTTCAGTACAGAATATTGTGAATCACTGGAAAACCCGAGAAAGTTTTTTGTTTTGGTTTATCTTCCATTCTCGGGTGGATTTGTGATATTTTGGGCAGAACTTTAAAAGTACATATTCTAACAACCAGAGCTCAGGCCCCTTCTGAACTAAAGAAATCCAAGCATGCACTGCAGATGCTCTCTGCACAGACGTGATTTCTATTTCTATCCCTCAGAGCTTCCAGGAACAGAGAATGGTGACTTGGTGTTCAGAACACTCCCCCTTCCCAGACAGATGGAGGGCCTGGATCCCGTGTGGAGCTTGGCTCCCCAAGTGTTCTGCCCTGGGACAGCATCAGGACAGTGAAAGGGATAGATGTTTATCCTTTTACCGAAGAAAAAGGGACCAAGAGATGGGAGCATGGCGATGAAGGGGACACAGAGGGAATGGGGCTGTGCTCTCTGCACACACAGCCCCTAGGGATGATCGTGATCTTTTTGTACTGCAAATGCAGACTAACAAAAATCAAATATAACATCCGTACTCCTTTTAGGCCACACTGCCTTCCATTTGGGGTACTAAAATTAGTTTGTTCTAAGCGAGGAATCATAAGTGCCAATGCCCTGGACTGATGGGTTGAGTGCTCTATAAACCTACGTCCTTAGAAACCAACAGCCCATGGTCTGGATATGTCAGTGGCATTTTCCCAGAATGGAGAATAAAATTCTATCAAAACCACACAGTATCCAGCCAACAGACACTCCCGAAGCATGACGCCCTTGAGAAGGTCATGCCGCCCTCCAGAGAACGGCATGCTGGGACTTCGAAGCAGCACCCTTCTATTGCTCTTGTAAACTGCAGACAGGATGGTTCTTAATTCCAGGCCACTAGTTCAAATCTGTTCTAGATTTGAATTGGAAAATTGCTCCCTCCTGGCAGTCACTGGGCAGGCCCTGCTCCCTCTCAGTGAATCAGTACTCCCGGGGGGCAGGGAGCTGCCTGTGCAAAGCTCCGCATGCCACTGGCCTCTGCCGAGCCACATGGCAAAGCTGAGGAAACCTGAGGAAAAGATCAGCTTCCTTTAAAAACATTCCCGAAGGGACCTCATGCTTAAGGCGAAACAGATGCGCCTGCAAAAGAACATTAGGCCAAAGGCAGCCTGTTGTCTGCCTCACACCAGCCTCTAATGTAAAATTGCAGCCTTGTCCACAGCTCCATTTTCTCCGATCCTCTTTTAAGTTTTAGAAGTTCTCCCGGGCACACATGTGCCAATGGCCAGAGGTGTAAGCCCACCCTGTTGCTATCTCTCTATCTTTTCTTCTACCTACCTGAGTTGCGAATCAAGCTTGGTTTGTTTGGTGTCACCAGTTGTTAATTTCCTTTGCAGATTTTATTTTTTTATTTTTAGTTTTTTTTAGTTTTTACTTTTTCAGTACAGAATATTGTGAATCACTGGAAAACCAGTGGTGGACCTCTTTGATGTGAAACATCAGAATAAGGGGTAATCTTGCAACTTTCTGACAAAGTTCATGTATGACCTTATACCCTGTGTAGCAGTAGCAAAAACACCTACATTTGCTGAGCACTTTATATACAAGGCCCACATGTACAAAGCATGTGCTGATGAAGAAATGAAGGATTACGTTCAAAGCTTTTTTTTTTTTTTTTTTTTTTTGTGGCCAGCTCAGCCCGCTCTGGGGGCGCAGCTGGCACGGCATGTGGTTGCAAAGGATCGAAATGAGGTCCCTAAGCTTGCCTACCCGTGCCTGAACAGGCACTTTAGACCACTGAGCCATCTCACCAGCTAAGAAGTGGAGGACTATAGAAGCTTTTTTTCCAGGTCACCCAGGTCACACAGCCCACCAATGGAGGACCTAGCAAAAAATCCAGGTTGGTCTGAGAACTCCAAGCCCCAAACTGTACCATGTGCTGATCAGGGCACTCAGGTTCATCTATAAAATGGGTATACTGGAAGACTAGAGATTATGGACGGTCAGAAAAGAGCCCACTGGGATTAGGAATGTTTTTATGTATTAGAATTATTGTAATCCTGAAGTTTAAACTTGACCGCCTTTCTCAGGGTCCTCAGGCTCACGTCCATGCAGGGGCCATCTGCCCTCCCACCGGAGGCTCTCTGACGCTGAACCATGGGAGGCTTTTGGGTTTTCTGGCCCTGCGCACTACTTCTTCAGCCTCTTGGCTGGACGTAACACAGCCGCAAAGGCAGTATGGGTAAAGCAGACACAGACGCCATCACCGTGGGCAACGCACACGTGAGCTGTTCATAGCAGAAGCGCAGTCGCGGGCAGGGGGGCCTGCAGTGCCCCGCTGGTCTCCTTCAATCCTCGAGCTCCCAGCTCCTGGAAAAGACCTCTAGAACCGGCCGCACGACCTGGGCTGACGAAACTGTTCTCCAGGTTCTTCCCCTCCAGGCACCCCCCACCCCAGCCACCCGGAGCGCAGGGCACCTCCCAGGCCCAGCCATTTTTGTTTCTGCCCTTCCCCAAGTCCAGCTGAGTGGCAGGCGGCTCCTGCCACATTGCCGCGGGGTTCTCTCCTCTCAGACACAAAGACCAAGGCTCCCCTGCACACGCTGGGCAGCTCACCTAACTCAGCTTGAAGCCCCGAGTCCGTGCTACCTCCGCGAGAACTCAGTTGGTCCTCTCACGAGATCCTAACTCATTAAGAACCACCAGAAGTCTCGCAGGATCTCCACCGGCATCGCCTGAGCGCGCGCGCTCCTCACTGATGACGTCATGCCGTTTCCCGCGCTGGTTTCCTTGCACCACTTAGCCGCATCTTCCGACGGCCACGTGCAGGGTGCCGACGTCGTAGTAGAGGAGAGCTGCAGATACCTGGTGCAGCTCATCAGATGCGGCGCCGCCACAGCTCAGGACCCCGGGCTGCCCTCGTGTGTGCGCAGCCCGCGCTGCCCCGAGCTCGGTTGGGAGCAGGCCTGTCCTCACCGAAGTGAAAGCCGGTGCCTCCCGGCCGCCGCCTCGCACCACGCGACCTGGGCTGTGTCCGGGTGGAGCTGCGCGCGAGACGAACCGCGGTGTGGGACGCGATGCCGAGAGGAGCCTCTGCTGCGGCGAGGCCGAGGCGTTGGGGTAGTACGGGACCGGTGGACGCCCTGCTTGGGGCCCGAGTTCATTTTCGGTGGACATCTATGCCCTATATTTGGAATTCTTGACTCAAATGTGTAGGACCGGTGTGCTTCCATTTAAAACCGCAGCACAGTGCTATTGGCTACTCTTAGAATTTTGGTCCAAGTCGCCTTTGAAAAGCGCTCTCTGGCCATCTTCTGCCTGCCTTGGTGTCATGTAATTGCCAAATCGAGATCATGAGGATTTAAACTTCATTTTCAAGAGGCTCTTACTCTTAAGTCGTTCATGCAGCTTGAGTTAATTTTTGTATGTGCTTGGTGGTACACACACAGATTCATTATGCCTTCCTTCTGGGTTACCTGTCCCTTCGGATGACAGTACCCCTGGGGACACGGCTGTATCTACCCCGAGCAGGTGTGCAGCAGTGGTCCTACAGAGCTAAGTGCTGCTCCTTTGTACCACAGCTTTGTACTGCCAACTGGGGAACAGGGCTAAGCCACTCGTTTCATTTTGAATATATCAAATACCAAGTTTCTGTGAAATTGAAACAACATAAGCAACGCAACTATAGCATAGTCACTACTTAGCTGACAAAATTCGAATCAAGTTCTCAAAAATAGAACTGCTGAAAGATTTCTAAGTCAAAACCACCCTAAATAGACTGATGTGGGAACATAGTTTGGCAGGTCAAGCTTGATTTATGTGAAATGTCATCAGATTGCGCCAGAGGAATTCTAAAAATTGAATTCATTTTTGTATAAAAATTATTTGAAGCCAATAATTTGCCATTTGTCTTTCTTCTTCAGGTCAAAATCCAGGAAGGTCTGCTGCAATCATAAAGCTCCAGCCACCAGTGATTCGACCTAGTAACATTCCAGGGTCTAAGAATGTGAGCAGACAGTAAAACAAATGTGAGATTTTCCACTCTGCAAAAATGAAAACATGTAAATAAAATCATTGTGAACTGCAGTATTGTGTACTTCCAGAAATCCCTAATCCCACTTGTTGCCTCTGAACCAAACCCTCTCCCTCTGTGACCCTGACCTCTGCTTTCCTCATGCTGACCTTACTTCCTGAAAGAGACACCTCCACCTCTCCGTGACACTGCCTCAGCATCTGACCTGCACCATATAAGAGCAGCTGGAGATTTACCCACGTAGTGTGCAATTTGTTCATGTTTTTTTTCTTTTTGCAGAACTGGGGACTGAACTCAGACCCTTGCACTTGCCAGGGAAACATTTATTCTGGTGAGCCATCTCCCCGGCCCCAGTTTGTTCATTTAAAGTGTAAATAAAGCTCAAGACTTCAAGTTCATGTATTTACAAAGTTGTGCAGAAATCAATTCTGACATTTTCATCACCTCCGAAAGAAAAAAGGTATCCCGCCTCCTGCAGTGACTCCCCACCTCCTCCTCACTCTTACCCAGGATTCAGTCACCACTGAACTATCTTCTGTAGACACAGTCTGCATCTTCTGAGTATTTAACCTAAATGGAATCGTACAATATTCTGTCCTTTGGAACTGGCCCCCTCACCTAGAATAATATTTTTAAGGTTTACTCAGGTTGTGGCATGCGTTAGTATTTTGTTTTCAATATTGGACTGATAGACATTCTCCTCATCCATTTATCAATGTTGATAAACATTTGTATGGTTTTCACTTTAGGCTGTTAGGAACATTTATGTATGAGGTTTTGAGGTCCCAGTTTTAATTCCTCTTGGATTATAATCATTAGGTCATATGGTAGCTATGTTTAATCTTTTGATGAACTGACAGACTTTTCCAGAGCAGCTGCAACGTTTTTCATTTCCATAAGCAATGTATGAGGGTTCTGGTTTATCCTCATCCTTATGCATATCTGTTACAGTTTTTAACTTCAGCCATGTTGGTGGGTGTCAAGTGATGCCACTTCACTGTGGCTGTACCTTGTATTTCCTAATGGCAAGTGAAACAGAATCCTTTCCCGCGCCTATCGACCATGTGTTTGTTTATCTTTGAGGAAATGTCTGCTCAGATCTTTTGCCCATTTTATAATTGGAGTGTCTTGTGTTACGGAATTGTAAGAGTTCTTTATATATTCTAGACACAATGCATTTTGTAAAAATTTCCCCCTGGTTTTGTACACTGTTTTCATTTTCTTGGTGTCATATAATTGCCAAGTCAAGACCATGATTATTTAAATTTCACTTTTTTTTTTTTTTTTTTTTGGCAGAACTGGGTATTGAACTCAGGCCCTTGTGCTTGCCAGCCAAGCGCTTGTTTTACTGAGCTATCTCCCCAGCCCTAAATTTCACTTTCAGGAGTCTCTTATATTTCAGTCTTTCATGCCATTTGAGTTAATTTGTGTATATGCTTGGGGATAGGAAGGCATAGAGATTCGTTATTTAGCATGTGACTACCTGTTATCTAATACCACTTGTTGACAAAACTATCTTTTCCCAGTGCAGGTCTTGCCTCCTTTGTTCAAAATCAGTTTTACCTGTAAATGAAAGGTTTTATTTCTAGATTTTTTATTTTACCCCCAAAATGATCAGCCCATGCTTCTGCCACATTGCCTTGATTAGTATGGTTGTGTATTTGTTTTACACTGAGAAGTGAGAGGCCCAATTTTGTCCTTAAGAATTTTCCTGTGAATTCTTTGTTTGGGTTTTTTGTTTTGTTTTGTTTTATTTTTTGGTGGAACCAGGGATTGAATTTAGACCCTTGAGCTTGCCAGGGAAACGCTTATTCTACTGAGCCATTTCCCCAGCCCCTTCCTGTGAATTCTGAGTCTCTGGCATTTCCTGAGTCCTTGGATCAGCCTGTCAATTCTTTCAAGGAAACCAACTAGGATTCTGATGGGGATTACATCAAATCTGTAGATCAGTTTAGCGGATATTGGCATCTTAACAATGTTAGTCCCCCGACTTAAGTGATATTCTATAGTCCTCCTCAGATTTCACACTTACTATGTTAAAAAAATACTCCTAAATATCATCTTCTTTTTCATGACATTTCTTTCTTTTTGGTTCTGAGAATCAAACTCGGAATCTTGTGCTGCCAGGCATGTGCTCAGTCCACTGAGTTATATCCCTGGCCCAACATTTCTTAACATCTACAGCACTTGGCAGGCTGAGGCAGGAGGATTGCTTTGAGATCAAGGCCATCTGGGGCTACAAAGTGAATTCAAGATCAGATTGAACTGCATAGTGAAACCCTGACTCAAAACAGCAACAACAAAAGTAGGTGCCCTTTGTCAGGCCAGCCAATTCCCCTCTTTTGGCTTCTTGAGTGTTTTGGTCATGGAGTTAAATGTTGTCAAATACTTTGTCTTGTTTTGTCCTTTATGCTATTGATGTGATGTATTATATTAGTTGATCATAAGATGTTTAACAAAACCTGTGTCCCTGGGGTAAATTCCACCTATCTTGAGGTAGAACACGTTTTACAAGATACAGGTGAAACATTCAGTTAATGTTTATATTTTTAAAAAATTATCACAGTAAAAGAAACAACACAGTGCCATAAATCTACCTCAGAACACTGTCCCTCGCTTGAAATCCACTTATCACAACATTCTTACCACTTTCTGAAGTGTCTCCAGGTGAGTGTCTCTAGTTTGCCATGGATGCCATGATGTCCGGAATCAAGTTCAGACAAGTCATGTAGTGCTGAATGTGGGGGATGAGGACACAGTGCCATGTTTTCAGGAGCCTGCCTTTCCACTAGATGGCACTTGGCAGTAGTAGTCACTGTATTTTTATCACATTTCATAAAGAGGTCTCTGGAACTGCTTGAGAAAGTGGCAAGATTGATTAAGTATGTTCAAATTGGGTGTGTTTTGAAGATTGTGGCAGTGGATCTGTTACTGTTATAAATTTTTTAAAATTTAAACATGTTTTGATCGCACCACATCTGTGTTGCTGGATCCAGCTTATTAGTATCTTGCTTAATATTTTTACATGTTTATTCATAGACATTATTGGTCTGTAGTATTTTTTATTTATTTATTTTGGTATGTATTTGGTACAGGGTCTCACCACACACCTCAGACTTGTAGTAATCCTCCGGTTTTCAGCCTCCCAGCACTGGGATTACAGGTGTGTGCCACCATGCCTGGACTCAGTGGCTGGCTCAGCACCCCTGGGGGTGTGGCCAACTGGACATGGGGTGCTGGAGATTGAACTCTTTTCCTGTGCTCGCCTAAGCATGTGTTTAGTCCGCTGAGCTATTTTGCTGGCCCTGTAGTATTTTCTTCTTGTTAAGTCTTTGTATATGTATGTTAGAAAAATATTTACTTCACAGAGTAAGTAGTGAAGTATTCTTCCCTCTTCCATTCTTCAGAAAGGTTAAGGCTGACTTTTTTTCTTTGTGTGCTAGAATTCATCTGTGAAGTCAACTGGGCATGTGTGTGTGTGTGAGAGAGAGAGAGAGAGTCAGAGACAGAGAAACAGAGAGAGAGAGAGAGAGAGAGAGAGAGAGAGAGAGCGATGTCATAAGCAATGTTGATCATCAATTCACTTTCTTTACCCAGGAGTGTTCTAGCACTGAGTTACACTGCTATTCATCTGCCTGTCTGTCTGTCTGTCTGTTTTATAGTAATCCACCTGTTTACAGCCTCCCAAGAGCTGGGATTACAGGCTCATGCCAGCACCCCTAGTCTCAATCTCAATCTCAGTGTGCCCTGGGGTGAGGGGGCCAGCATGGCAGGCCTGGGGATTGAACCTCCAGCCCCTGCACCTGCTTGCAGGCACTTTAATACACTGAACTATTTGGCCAGCCCTGATTTTGAGGTTTTAATGTTAGGTATATAATTGTTATATCTTCTTGATAAAGTGAAAAATATTAGTTGAGATAAGAGTGAAATATCTACTATGAAAGTTCTCTTATTTCTAGCTTTTCTTTTTTGCTTTTGGGTTTCTCTTGCCTAATATTAGGTTACTCACTCCAGATTTTCTCTTTTGTTTTCTTTTTGAAACAGGGTTTCATTATGCAGTGCAGGGCCAGCCTGTACTATAACCCTGGCTGGCTTTGAATACAGAGTGATTCTCCTGCCTGCCTCAGCTTCCCAAGTACTAGGATTACAGGCCTGGCCAGCATGCACAGCCCTGGCTTGCTTTTTTTTTTTTTTTTTTTTTTTCTTGAAGCAGTCTTATCATATAGTTTGGACTACCCTTCAACTCACTGCGTAGCCCAGGCTAGTGTCAAACTTGGGCTAATCCTCCTGCCTGAGATTACAGTCATGCACTATCAAACTTAGCTCAGTTTTTTTTCTTAATTTATGTATTTAATACAGGGTCTCACTATGCAGCTTAGTCTCCTGTTTTAAGCCTCACTAGTGCTGGGATTGCAGGCATGTGCCACCAACCCAGGTCTCAGTGGCTGGTTCAGTGTGTGTGTGGGGGCAGGGCTGGTGTGACATGTGGTGCCAGACATTGAACCCAGAGTTCTGTGCTTGCCTAGGCAGGCGTTTAGTCCACTGAGCTATCTCGCCAATCCAGCTTTTTTGTTTTTTAAATCATGGCTATCTAGACTATATTTTTCCCCATCCTTTCACTTTCAAGCTATTTGTATCTTTGAATCTAAACTATAACTTCTGTGGACTATGTACAGCTAAATCACATTTTTTATTTCCAGTCTGACATCTCCTTTGATTAATCTATTCATTATTTAATTTTATTACTGATGCAGTTGCATTCCCATCTGCTGTTTCACTTTTGTGTTCTTTATTCCTCATACCTTTTTGGTTATCCTTCCCTTTTTCTTTTATATTAAATGTCTATATGCTAGTATAACTTTATTTCCTTCAGTAATTTTTTACTATATTTTTATAAATTACATTTTCTTAGAGGTCACTCTAGGGTTTATTATTTACAGTGTTATTTGCCACAAGCTGGGGTAGGTTTATATTAACTTTAATGACATATAAAATATTATTCCTATACCCATGTACTTCTCTTTTAAGACTATCACTGGTATGCGTGTTGTATCCATATGTTTTAGAAGCCAACCCACACATTGCTGTTATTATTACATAATAAGGTGCACCTGCATGAAAGAAGCCGAGGAAAGCGAGGTGAGCAAGGTATGGTTAGAGTATGCCAACATTCTTGCCTACTAGTCCCTTGTTGTCTGTAGATTCACATTACCCCAGTGTCATTTCCTTATTTAGATATTTTGTCCCCATCCATCTCCATGGTGTCTGTACATCATATATATCACATTTTCATGTTTTGGGCCTGAAAGTCTAGTTATATATCTACACACTGTTTTATGCAATTGCTTTTTTAATTAGTTAAGAAACACACTCATGTTGTCTTTGATGGTTACATAGTAGTCATCTGGCAGCTTTTCTGGCTTTTGTTCATTTTTTTCTGAGTTTGTATTACCTGATTTGCCCTTTCCCTCACCTTTGGCCTTGAAAACTTCCTTTACTATTTCCAGCAAGGTAGGTCTGAGCAGACAAATTCAGTTGTCATGTATCTAGAAATTCATTTCTTTTGCTTTCATTCATGAGAGACAGCTTTGCTGGACGAGATTCCCAGCTGGGCGCTTGCATTTCTGCTTAGCGACTTCTGAGGCAGAGTCAGCATTGGCTCCTGGGCTCCTTTATACAGAGGAGTCCTCCTGATGTCTAAGTTCCCCTTAGGCCCTTGTATTTCAGCATCAAAACAATTCATCTTTCATGAATATCTGCATTTCTTCTGTCCTATCACTCAGTGAGCCTCTGAACTATGTGCGGATTCCCACAGAACTCGAGATGTTCCCAGCCACAATTTTCTCTGCACTTGGCTCCTGTTCTTCTCCACTGCTCCCCTAGGTCTCCTGTTGTGCACAGCTATGGCACTGTGTTGCACATCTCTCTGAGGTGCTCTTTGCTGCTTCTCCTCCCCACTTTCCCTCCCCTCACCTCCTCCCTCCCCCCTCCCCCTGTAGAGTCCTCATCTGTAGTAGTACAGTGCCAGCTCACTGGCTTTTTCCATGTGCTGTTGCTCCCTGCTGGTGAATTTTTCATTTTGGGGTGCTTTTCAATTGTAGATTCCATTTGGTTATTTTGAGCTTTTTGCCATATAAATAATACATATATAGATATATATAGGTATATGTTTTAACTTCTTTACCTATATTCCCTAATGAGACACAGTTGTCATAGCTTCCCTTACTTCCTTAAGTATCATTTCATTAGCTTTTTGAATACATTTCTAACAGCTGCTTTGAGGTTTCAGTGACATGTGGCCTCAAGACACCTTGCAGGTGTCCCCATTGTTCACTCGTTCTTCCCCCAGGTATGGGTCACTCTGTTTCTCCCCCTCCTGCTCCCATTTTTCCTCTGACAAGTCGTGTCTGGGTGATGCACAACAGCAGCTCTGAACACTCCTCTCTCACCACCTCTCCCGCAGCTTTCTGATTTGCTCACTGCCCTGGTGTCCTGTTCTGTGAACTCTGATGCCTGTCACTCCACTAGTGCAATGTGAGCCACCCTGGGTGGCCTGTACAGCCACCCTGGGTGACAGTGGCTTCAGCAGGGCCTTTTCTTCCTCGCTCTCTGCTTATTTGTAGCTGTTGATTTCATCACACCCAGCTGCTGGTCTCACCTGATCGCTTGCTGATTGCTTCCGTCCAACAGATTCCTGGCACAAATTGCTCCGCAATTTGATTTTATTAAATTCAAGCAAGGTACTTTCTAGGCTAGTCTTTGAGAGTTAGTTTTTGTTTTCCCCTCACTTCAGGAATGTACTGAGTAACGCTCTTTTCGAAGTTTAGTAAATCAGCTGGGCTTGGGCTGAACTTGTTGCTTTCCCAGAGCTACTGGTCCCCTTTGAAGCTTTCCACCAAGCTGTCATTCTTTTAGAGAGACCCCTAGGGACTGAACATCCCCTCATGCTTCAAATAGGGTCAGTTTCTTTGGGCCAAGCATCAGGGTCCTCCATTTTTCTGGGCTACCTTCCCATACTGGGCACCTGAAGTGTTGGATGATCCTGCCCTGTTTCTCAGAAGTCCTACATTGCTTCATGAGCAGAGATGTGAGTGGGGCAGAAGCTCTGTCCTGGGCCTGGGCACTGACTGACTTTTGCCCTTCCTCCCAGAAAATACCCCTGTGGAATGAGGTTGGAGGGGATTAGAAATCCCATTGGCTGGCTCCTCCTGGGCGATGCTGAGTTCCCTGGCCAGGCACCCAGATGGATGGGAGCTCTTTGGCCACTTCTGCCTGGGACCAAGCTTCCATGGAAGGCAGAGTTCAAGTGTCATGGCCTTTGTTATTCTTGCATGCTTAGTGGACTCTGTTCAGTTTCTTACTTTGCGTCATGCTGTTAGAACACATACCATAGGGTTTAAGTGGTTTTCACCAGTTATAGTGGTTCAATGCACAGTGAATCTACAGATCTCTTCATACTTTCACAGAGGATTCAGCCCTTCTTTAAAATTTGAATTCCAAAGGATAATGCTGCAACTCTGCAGCTGCTAACTGTTGTCACCTCACTGCTTCCCTTTTGAGCTCCAGTGGTGACCGGCAGCAAGATGGTAGGCAAGACGGTACTGAAGCTCAGTCGACTGCCCTCAAGCAGACTGATACACAGATACGAAAACAGAAATGGAGCTGAGCATGAGAAATGCTTCATGAATTGCAAAGTTAAGAATGTATAACTATTCCCTTTTTGTTTTTAAAACACAGTCACCAAAACTCAGGGTGAATTTGTATTTCCTAACAGAAAACAGCCTGTAGGCACAAGTACTAAGCAAGGACACATATTTTTACTGTGATTTTGCCATACTGGACTAATGAACTCCCTGTGGATTGCATTTGACTTTCTGCATCAACTGCAAGCTTTTGTTTTCAACTCTGCTTCATTCAGCAGGGCCACTTTCTGTAGAGTGTGTGTAAGTTAGTAAAAATAGTTAATCATTGCTGTCAAAGCTAATACAGAATACTCCAGAAGTGCTTTTAAAAATATTTGGGTGTGATATTTCCATTAATTCCAACAATGCTGTGACACAATGTAAATGATCACTTCTGTCCTACAGGTAAAGTGAGGCACTGAGGCTTAGCTCACTGCCTAATCACACAGCTCTTCAGGCAGTGCAGAGGCTGAAAAGGAACCAGAAAGTCTGGTTTCTCTGTGCTATGCTAATGTGCAATAACAGTTCGGCCTCCTCATGAAAAGTGCATAGAGAGCAACCACCCAAGACAGGTGCTTAGGAAATATTCTTAGGTATTTTTTGTTTGTTTTGAGACAGGGTCTTGCTATGGAGGTGAAGCCTTAAACCCACTGAGTAGCCTAGGCTGGCCTCAAACTCGTGTTGATCCTTGTGTCTCAGCTTTGAGTGCTGGGATTATGGACAACAGCCATCATGCCCAACTCATTAGGAAATATTAAGACAATCACTCATTTACTTATTCAGCAAGCATACATAGCACCTGCTATATAATAAGCTCAACTGTTCAAGATTGGGAACCAAATACCAACCCTTTCAGAGAACAGGATAGAATGGAAAGCAACGGAATGAGATTCAAACCCCAAGAGCACACTTGGTAAGCATGAACACGAAGTAGTGATTGTGGGAAAGTTGCTGACACTTTAAGAAACTCGTCTCATAGGCTGCAAACCAGGCTGATGCTAATGAGCTTTATTTAAGTCATTTCATTTGTCCCTGAAAATACCACAAGGTAAATGATTAATAGCTCTGGCTCTGGAGACTGAAATCCAGTTTCATCACCAACAAGCTACTAAATCCAAGTATGTAACATCTCAGGCTTCAGCTTCTGTATCTGGAGACAGGATAATCAAGTTCAGTTCTATAGTCCTGGAGCCTGACTTCACCACAAGCCAAGGATGCCTGGCATGGCCTAACAAGGGCTTATTCTTTGGCCACACTCCAAAGCTAGGACAGCCACTGAGGGTGTTGGTTCAGCACATCATCAGGGGTGCCAGTACCTGGGATTCTTGCAGCTTCCCCTTCAGCAGCACAGAAGGTATTGCTCCTCCGGATATCACCAGTGTGGGCAGCAAAACAGGTGCACATGGGAAGCACCTCTTTTGGTCAGCAAATCAAGGCCACACCCATGCAGATCTGGGCTTCTACTTTCATGGCCATAACTGTGTCATGTTCCACCACTTGAACTAGAGGCAGAGGATACATTCTCCTCCACTCAGGCCTGGGAGGTACAAGCCATCATAACAGCTTCTGCCACTTTACTCCCTAAGCATAGGCAGGTCCTTACCCAGTGCCATTTAAGTTAGCTTCTGAGGTGGGGTGAGGTTGCAGGTTAGGTATTTGGATGATAAGGGTAAACAACTCATCCCAAATCACAAATTTCAACACAAAGCAAACTAGGTTCAGTGGTAGCCCAGCAGCCTCAAAAACCTGAGCATTCAGAATGTCAGCATCATTAGGACAGTAGATAGGGGCTTTTAAAAGATCTGTAGCTCCCAGGTTCCCTTTTATTCTCCACTTTGGATTCACAGAATGACAAGGTATGCCTCAGTGGGGCCCTTGCAAGAGGGGATGGAATAAGCAGTGAAGAAATGGTCCACTCAGCATTCAGTCTTCTGAATCACCAGGCAACCACCTATAATGCAGCATAAAACATCTGCATTTCACAGAAAAATAACCGTGAAACTTGCTGGTTTCATTAAGCATGGAAACCAAATACTGACCTTTTAAGATAATAGTTGGCTCCTCTCAGAATGGAAAAATAGCTGCCTGGGAATCAAAACCTGATGTGTGAACTATCCCCTGAAAGCAAGCTACTCACAAGATGTTAGAAGCTTTCACCAGAAAGACATCTCTACTTTTCACTTAAAACTCATCATTGCTAAGTTAAACTACAGCACAGAGAATGATGCCCCTCCCTCCACCTCCACAGGAAAGGACATAGGTCTGTATTTGCAGAGTGTAAGGACCAGGGGTGGCTGGTGCCTTCACAGGGCTCTGTACATGGGTCACTGTGTACAGAGTTCTCTGGCTGTGGAGTTCTCATTGATGCCAGGGCAAGCCTGGATTTCATTAATAGAAATGCAGAACACATGGTACAAAGTCTGTTTGCTCAACCATAAAATAAGCAGAATATTACTGACTTTATTCTCTCCCAAAGGGTAAAAGAGCAGAAGGTCCACAAAGCCATACATTCCATCTATACAGCACTGATGGCAAGATTACTGGACTTGGGAAAGTCCAAGATTAGTGACTTTCACCTCACCAAGCAGGTACATCTGAGTAAGTCAAAACAGTATCACCCACCCCCAGCACCATCATCAACATCATCATCCCCACCACCACCCCGTCTGGAAAGGGTATTTTAACTTCAAGTAAGTAAACGAATGCATTCATTCTCAAAGCACAAGGCAACATTTAAGTGCAATGAGTTTTATCAAAATCTTACTCCCTGTTCCTATTTTTTCATGTTCGGTTAACATTTGAGAATCACAGGGTGAGTCCTGGAGCATTGTTCTTTCTTTTCTAGCTCCATGTTGTGGGCAATGGATTTTCAAGATAAAGAGAGGTTTCTGGTATAGGATTATAAGGAAGGCCCCAAAATTTCAAGAACCACACAAAATTCTGGTATAGGATTATAAGGAAGGCCCCAAAATTTCAAGAACCACACAAAACTCTCCACTGAAATTTTTGAAGTGTATTTGTTTTGTTTTGTTTTTTATATATTTAGTATAGGGTCCGCAGGGTCTCACTACACAGATCAGACTTGTAGCGATCCTCCTGTTTTCAGCCTCCCAAGCACTGGGATTACAGGCGCGCACCACACCCAGTCTCAGCATGCTCTGGGAGCGAGGCCAGCACAATGGAGCATATTTGTAATTGAAGGAGAAAATTGCCAGTCTTCCCCTACTCACCAGAGTCTGCCCTAAAGCACCTTATCAGGTAAGGTTGTGTTCCTATTACTGCTCCTTCTGTGCACATTTTCACTGAGTACTAGAACGAGCCTTACATTCACCAGTAGGCTCTGATTACTGTGGAGTGTGAAACTGCCAGCCAACTGTAGTAGCTGGGGGTCTTTGTTCTGAGCAAGTCATGGGGGAAATGGATCTGTTCAAAGAGGTAAAACCGCAGTTTACAACAAGTCGAAAGCTTTCATGTTCACCTAACAATGCACAGTACATGCAGCACTTCTGAGGCTGAAGTGCAAGTCTTTGTAGAAAATTTAAGTACAATCAGTCAAGGCTGTTCATATTTAAAACTAAAATAAATTTTAATCTACATTTTTCTGTGTACTTGCTACACAATAATAATAAAATAGACAGGTGTGGCAGCTGTCCTGACACCTTAAGAAGATCTCACTAATTTTCATTTTGTCAGATACTGGCTGTAGTGAGGTTTAGTGAGGTTTCAAGTCACAGGGCTGGGACACAGTACTGGGACCCAGTTGTTTCCCAAAACCAGTCACTGTGGCCTCTCAGCTGAGAGTCACTTCTGTTCTCATACTCAAGTTCATAGAAATGGAGTCCTTGTTAAGTAGACAATGGCTTTTGGTGGAGAGCAGCTGAAGATCAATCTCATGTGCGGGACCACAGCAAAGGCAGCCCTGAGAACATAGGGTGCCCAAGGTGAGCCAGAAAAGAAGTTGCTAGGTAGAGGGGTTTCAGTGACAATAGCCTCCTGGTTTGTAAATGTGCTACAGTCACTGGGCAGGTCTTTCTCTCCCCCAGAAGAGAGGATTCTCTCAGCTGTGTCTTGACTCCTGTTTTGTCTTCATCTTCCACCATCCCCCCTCCAGGGTTTGGAGAGCTGTACCAGACTCGGCACAGCATAATGACATGACCTGTGTCCTCCTCGGTGACTCAGAACCAAGTGGGAAAGGCTGTTCCACACCCAAGGAACATGTTTTGAGGTAAAAGTTTATCTTGAGAAAGAACAAAACATTTTTAACCTTTTGAGTCCTCTAATTTGTTGAGCTATTTCCTCTTCCACTCCTATGCCTGTGCTACCTAACAGGTGACATGGCACAGCTTGGACAGGTAGGCAGATGTCCTGCTGAGGTGGGGGCCGCTCAGCATCTGAGAGCAGGAAAATGGAATAAGATGTCTTACGTAGTACTTTGTGCAAATCCACACAGGCCAGCCCCCACACCAGCATGTCCAATGGGTCACAGGTATACCAGTCCATATAAGAATGCCACTTAAGTGAATGTGCATCAGTGTTCCTCTGGCCAGTGTTCCAAACAAGCATTGCCAGAGTAACAGAAGCATCCCATAATATCCAGAGAACCAAGTGTGCACAACCAAGAAAGGGGAAGAAAGGATTCTGACTGGTGCAGTCCTTACAGTCAGGGACTACCTGTGTTTTGGTGACTATGTTAATATAGTCATAGAGCATGGAGAAACAGCTGTCCAAATATACTGCATGGGCAGAAGGAGGCAGGAGAAGAGAAACAACAAAGTGGAGATGAGATAGTGAAGAAGCAGTGACTGGTTGGCCAGAGCCTGAGAAACCCCTGTCAGCACAGGCTGAGGGTGCTAGGGAAGGGGCGGAGGATCTCATGTCCAGCGTGGCAATGCACTCTGTGCACCATGCTGCTCCAGGGGTGCTGTCCACACTGATTCCAGCCACCCAGCCAACACAAGGCTGGAACTGCCTCTCATCACAGGAAAGAAATCTGTAGCTCCCTCGCTGATTCGTGGGCTGACCAGATTCTTCTTCCAGAAGAGAAATCAGGTGGTTTTCATGGAAGAGGCAATGTTCTCTTTTAGAAAGGAAGCATCTGGGTTACAGTGTGGACCCTTCTGCCTACATAGCCACGCCACCCCAAGTTCCCTGTGCGCAAAAACTTTCCATGTTCATGAATTATCTCAGTACCTGCACACAGAATGTAACTGATAAATACTGGCCATAATTTGACTCACATATGGGTTCCATCATCTATAAAATCAGGGCCTGGCATTTGTCTAAAACAGTACAATGCGTACAGAACAGGAGATGCATGCAGGATAGCAGAGTGCAGGCACACAGCAGATGCCTAACTGCTTAAAATAACAGGCTTTCTCTGTTAGGATGGAAATCTTCATCCAGTGTGCAGCCATATACCCAGAAACCTGTCCTGTAAGCTGAGAGACTCTGGAGAGAATGCTGTGAGCCTGCAGTAGGTTTTTTCACCCACAAGAGGAAAAGAGTCCCATTGTTCCAGGGTCACCAGAGTTAGCAAGTGGTGGCCAGAGGTGAGAGTTTCAAGGACATGCGGGACCATCCTTCACTAGTCACCTGATGTGACCCTCACACTGAGCTCTGAAATGATGTCCTGGCTTCCAGCCACCTCTCACTGCACCACAAACCTATACCAGCGAGGCTGTTTGGAAAGCCCCTGTGAGGGAAGTCACCTTGGCTTCCATGTTGTCATGTCACACATGTGGCATCATCAAGCTTCATGACATTATAAAATAAAATATCGCCGGGCGTGGTGGTGCATGCCTGTAATTCCAGCACTTGGGAGGCTGAGGCAGGAGGATTGTTGTGAGTTCAAGACCAGCCTGAGCTACAAAGTGAGCTTAAGGCCAGCCTGAAGTGCACAGTGAGACCCTGTCTCAAAAAAAAAAAAAAAAAAAAAAAAAAAAAAAAAATCAAGTTTTAATGAATTCATAAAGCTCTAGAGAAATAATAAAACAAAGTGCAGCACTGTAGGTAGAACGTCTGTGGAAAGAAGAATTTTATCATGTCACAGAAGGAATGAAGACAATTTTCTGAAGAAAGTCAAACAAAAACAACTTTGAAGAGCTCCTATGTTTTAGAATTTCATTTGTTTCCTCCTGGCCATGGGGCTTACATGGTAAACATGGTAAGCCTTTTAAGATTTCATTCTCTGTGGGGCGACTGTCCTGCATATCTCTTCCTTGAAAATCATTTGTTCCTTTGCAAAGGTGAAGACAGAAAAAGCAACAAAACAAAAGCAGGGCACTGGAGAAGAGATGAGCGAAAGAAGACCAGGGAGCTTGTGCTCCCCAGGAGCCATGCAAGAGAGGGAGACCAGGCTCAAAGCTGGTTCATGTGTAGGTATCCACGCTGGTGTTAACATTCTCAAATAACAGGTGAGGGATCTCACAGCTGCAAGGAGCTGGTGGCACAGGTGTTTCCTCTACCAGGTCTCCAGGTGTTCAGTCAGATGAACTTACAGATTAGTATTACCTGGTTTTACTGGAGTCAAACATCACAATAGAGATAGCTATCTTTCAAAGATTCCTACAAGGAAACACCAGAGAGAAGACAATTGTAATTATGCAAATACAAGAAATAACTGAAAGAGTTTTAAACTACTTTCTTCTCATAGCACAATTCTTCCAAATCCATAGCAAAAGATAAAAATGATACTGGTCAAAGTCAGCACTGCTAAAAGGAACTTACTGTCCCAACAGAAATGGTCTTGGTTGGCGCTATCTAGCACAATCGCCAAACTGAAATGTATCCCAGTGCAACTAAGAAGCTCAAGTGTTCTTTTCAGATGTAAACTGCTACTGCTGCACAGGGCTAATGGACTGGACTGGACGGTGCCAGTTTAAGAAAGATGAGTCAGCGTCGTGGCTGGAAATCCAGGCACTAATAAGATACAAGCTGCAAGGTCTTTGGCTTTATTCTCCTGTGCCTCCATCTTCTCTAAATCCTAATGCCTATCTTGTATGCAGCTTGTTACAGCTAAATTAGTAATGACCTAAAAGTAGTTAGATACTGCCTACTCAAATTTGAGAAAAAGTGTTATGGCTGTGTCTAGTTGTCTCCCAAAGCCTCAGGTAAGTCAGGAAGCTGACTTCTAGAGTTTGTGGTTAACATATAATCCACTGGGATTATGTGCGTGAGTGCCACAACCAGCCTAGGGCAGATAAGGAGGACAGAGACTTGCTCGCTGATTCCCATGCAACTATTGTTGCTACTACTCCTCCCTTTTTGCTCTTGCTGTTTTACTGTTTTCTGCCACCATGAATGGCTGCCCTCTGCAATGTGCCCCTCTGCCTCAGAGCCAACCGAGTATGGACTGAAACCTCCACTAACTGTGAACTAAGTAAGTCTTTCCTTCCTGAATTCTGGGTGTTGGGTATTTGTCCCAGCAACAAGAGAAAAAAAATAAATAAATAAAAATAAATAAAGAATACATTATTAAAATAATTTACAATATGAACTGACAAATTCTTGCTATTAGTAAACCATAAAGTTTATACTGGATCACAGCTATAGGACATTTACAATTAATTTTGTTCATTTTTTTTGTTTTTTTCTTTGGTTGTTTTTATTTTTTGGTGGGTGGGGTTGGTGTGTCTTTTTGAGACAAGGTCTTGCTATGCAGTTCAGTATGGCCTACAAAGTGGCCTAGCTCACTTTGTAGCCCAGGCTGGTCTCAAACTCACAATGGTTCTCCTACCTCAGCCTCTTGAATGCTGGAATTACCAATGTGCACCACCAATTCCAGCATTTAGTGTTGAAGACAGTGTCTTACTACATTGTCCAGACTGGCCTTGAACTCACTATGGTGCCCAGGCTAGCCTCAAATTCCAAGTGATTCTCCTGCCCTGGCCTCCCAAATGCTGGGATTATGGATGTACACCACCATGCCTGGCAATTTTGTTCATCTTCTTTTTATTCCTTATACATATATTTCATAGCAAATATACACATATTTCAGACACATGCTCCATTTGTAAAAAACAACGTAATGAACAACCAAACATTGAGATCACTGGGATAAGCTGATGAGGTTTGTTTCAACCAACAGTAGTGCTGGGCAGACAACATTCAATCCTAGTGCTTGTGTCCCAAAAGTAATCACTGAGTTTGAAGAACACTGCACACAGCATACCAGTTCCAAAGAAAAATTAAGTCACAATGTCCTCTTGTGTGATGAACGGAAGAGGTACCAGTAATGTCATTATAGGAAATACTACATATCTTTCTAACTAAGGCCTGATAATTAACAAAATGTCCAGTGTAAAATACCGTGTAATTGTTCAGAAAACCATGTACTGATGATTTTTTTAAAAAGTCCAAAAAGTTCAATATTTTAAATATTGAAATAATTATATCGGATAAAATTCACATTAAGTCAAAAGCTGTAGAGATGAGATAAAGGACAGTGGCCAGTAACAAAGTAGTCAGCTCACCAGGAAGTTACATCAATTTTAGACACAGATACATACAGCACTGGAGCATCTACATACATAAAATAAATGCAAAAGGATCAGAGATTCTACAATACGGTAAAGCAGGAATGCTCGCTTCATTTTTAGCCATAGAAGCCTCATCTATCAGAAAATGAAGAAGGGAACAGTAGTATGAACCAAAAATCAGTAGCAAGAATTCTTTAAAACTTCACAAAAACATGGAAACTAAGGGCCAGAAAGATAGTTCAGTGGACTAAGCCCAGCTTAGGCAAGTGCAGGGGGTGTTTGATTACCAAAACCACATGCAGTACTGGCTCCAACCCCAGGCGCCCTGAGCACTGCAGAGGCTGACAACTGGAGTCCAAGCTGCAAAGAGAGACCCTGTACCAAATACATAAAAATTAAAAAAAAAAAAAAAGGAAACTAAAAGATGCTCTTGAACAGTTAACTTGGCAATGGAGACATAAGAAGGGAAACTAAAAAATATCTTGAGACAAATACAAATAGAAGCATGACATACCAACATGTATGGGATACAGCAAAAGCAGTCCTAAGAGGAAAGTTTGCAGCAATACATGCTAACATTAAAAAAGAGTAAGCTAGGCATGGTGACGTGCACCTGCAATCCCAGCAGTGGGGAGGAGACTAAGGCAGGAGGCCAGCCTGGGTTACATAATGATTTCAAAGGTAACCTTCGAAACTGTGTCACAAAACATATGAACAAACAATAAAGATCTCAATGTTACTACTCAAGGAACTAGAAAAATAATAATACCAAAATTAAAATGGCAGAATATAGTAAAGATTAGAGTGGAAATAAACAGAACAGACTAGAAAAACAAAAAATGAGGAGGCAGTTTTTTTAAACAATAGTCAACAGATCTTAGAGCTAATCAGAGAGAACTAGCACAAAAGCAGAAACATAAGGAGACAATGCTATGAATACAGCACAAATGCAAGGGGTTGAGGGATTACTATACACAATTATAAGCCAACAAATTGGGTAACTCAGGAAAAATAGGTACATTTCTTGACAGTTACATCATAGCATCTATAATTCATAAAAACATCTGAACAGGCCAAGTAAGGAGACCAAATCCATAACACTTTCCCACCAAAGAGAAATCCAGGACCTGAAGGTTCAATGCTTAATCAATATTTAAAGAAAAATTAATACCAACCCTTTTCAAACTCTTCTAAAGAAGTGGAGAAGGAAAACTGCCAGAATCTTTTTACAAGCCTCCACAACCTGCCAGCACAGTCAGGCAAGGTCATTATGAGAAAAGAACCAGACAACATAATACAAACATCCTCAACAAGTACAAGCAGACCAAATTTAACAATGTATTAAAAGGGTCTAGCCGGGTGTGGTGGTGCATGCCTGTAATCCCAGCACTTGGGAAGCTGAGACAGGAGGATTGTTGTGAGTTCAAGACCAGCCTGAGCTACAAAGTGAGTTTAAGGCCAGCCTGAACTGCACAATGAGACCCTGTCTCAAAAAGACAAAAAATAAAATAAAAGGGTCACCTGCCATCATCAAAGGCTGTCCCTGGTAGAGAAGCATGCCTCAACATACTCATCTGTATTTGTGACATGCCACACTCCCACAATTAAAGGGTAAAAAGCATGACCATCTTCACATGCAGAAGAAGGGACAGGACGTGTCATGGTTTGGGATTTCTGCAAGAACAATAAGGGACACATTTTATAATAGTATTTTATAACAATCACCCAAGAACCATATACAACAAGTGCAGGAAATCTACCCACACATTAAATAGCAAACACTCCAGCTGAGGGCACAGATCCTAGTATCCTGCATGAGTCCAGATGAAAACCTAGAGCTCATAACAATGCCTCCTTCCACAAGTCCAACTGGAGGCCTAGAGCCCACAAGTCTCATGCAGGCTCACTTCACAGACCTGTGCAAGAAAGGCCCAAGGGTTAGTGGTGGAAGCTAGGAAGTCTATGCCAGCAGGATGAAGGATGTGTACCAGCAGGCTGAGGGATCTGAACCAGAGCTAGGAAGCAACACTCAAGGTAAGCACCAAAGCTCCCCAAAAGGTACCACAGCCATCCTCAGCAACAGTAAGGTCCTGAGCTCCTACAGTAATGAGAAAAGCCAAGTTCCCATCAGGAAAGCCAGTGTGACAAGCTTCTCCATGAGGCTGAGGAGTGTACCATTTTTCTCTCTGGAGCCAGGAAGTGATGCTCAGGATGAGAACCAGAGCTCCTCCAGAGTTCACCAGGAAACCCGACATGATAAGGTCCTCCAGCAGAACAGCCTATGAGAACTAGCAGCTTCCAACAGCTTCTCTGAATAGCATCCCTAACAGCATTCCACAGCTTCTCCTGTTCTGCATTTATGCTGCTGGTAACAATCCTCAGGTGGGCCAGCTACAACCAGCACCGCGCTAGTTTAATTCACTGAGTGTGAATAATAAGCTGAACATCCTTTGATGATAAACCTTGATTCCAGCAAATTAAGAGTAAAAAGAGCATGCCTGAGGTATGGATAGAGGGCACACGAAAGAAGCTAATATACTCAGTAGTGGAAATGTGAAAGTCTTCCATGAAGATCTGGAACAACAATGCCCACTCTTGCTGCTTTTTGCAACACAATATTGTTCCACAATATTTGTGGAACAATTGAAGAGGGAAAGAAACAGTGTATCCAAACAAGAAAGAAGACTAAAGGGCCAGGGAGATGGCTCAGTGAAATAAGCACTTCCCTGACAAGTGCAAGGGCCTGAGTTCAATCCCTGGTTCCTCAAAAAAAAAAAAAAAAACCAAACAAACAGTAAGCCTGACACCGTTGCCAACATGACCTTACATAAAGAAACCAGTTCCCACCTATCCATCCATCCATTGATATCAGAACTAAGAAATATTACAATAGCACCAAGAAAAATTAAATGCTTAGGACTAAGGAAGTGAAAGATCTCTTACAATGATAACTACAAAGAAGATCAAAGAGGACATCAGAAAATGGAATGATAACTGCTGGCACTGGACAGACAGAATCAATACAGTTGAAATGTCCATACTAACACAACTGGTACACAGACTGAGTACAGTCACAATCACAATCAAAATAGCAACAGCTTTCTTCACAGACCTGGAGAAAAACAATTGTAAAACTCATATGGCACCAGAAAAGCACCAGAACAGCAAAGGCTGTCCTGGGTCACAAGAACAAAGCAGGACACATCACAATCTCATATTTAAGCTAAATTTGAACTTAAATTATAAAGCTACAGTGACTAAGAAAAAGAAAACAGTACAGACACAAAAATACTTGGATCAATGGCACAGATGATGAAAGAAAGAAAAAAAAAAAAAACAACCAACCCAGGGACATTCAACTATTTGATCTTTGATAAAGTGGCCAAAAATAAAGATTAGCCTCTTTACTAAATGGTGCTGCTGGATATCCCCACACATGCAGAAGACTAAGTCTAGACCATTATTTTTCATCATGTACTAAACTAAAATTGAAATGGACCAAAGATCTAAATGTTAAGATAGAATCTTCTGGAAGACAAAATAAGTAAAACCCAGGGCCTGGGAGATAGCTCAATGGCTTAAGTGCCTCCCTGGCAAGTGCAAGGTCCTGAGTTCGATCCCCAGTGCCAAAAAACTTCTGAAGTCATAGGTGTAGGCCAAACTCTCTGAACAAAGGCTTGGTTGCACAGGAAGCAGTACAGAAAACCAGCCAGCAGAATACTTGCTCAGCAAAAGAAACAAGAGTGAAGAGAAGTTACAGAATGGGAAAAACTTGCCATCTGTTCCTCACAGAATTAACATCCAGAATATATAAAGAACTAAAAAAGCTAGAGCCTCCTCCAAATAAAAGATTCTATCCAGAAATAGGCAACTGAAATGAACAGATATTTCTCAAATGCATAAATATATACATGAAGAAATGTTCACCATTACTAGCCACTAAAGAAATGCAAATTAAAATACTCACATTCCATCTTACTTTAGAAAGAATGGCTCTCAGAAGAAGTCAATTAATAATAAACACTGAAGAGCTACCTACAGCACCACAACTCATAATGGCTAAATCTGGATAGTGGCCTATACATCCCACCAACAGATAAATGATAAAAGTGGCATTTTTACACAATTTGGAGTACTACGTGGCCATAAAGAGTAAGTCTGAGTCATTTGTAGGAAAATGGGTGCACTCTGAGATCATGTTAAATGAATCAGATCAGACCCACAAGCGTAAACACTTGCACAATTTTCTAAGAACCCAAAATATAAATAAGGAGCTACCTAAGGAATAGGAAACAGGGAGATAGATCTTTTGCAAATAGGAAGGGGACCAAGAAATTGGGGAGCAATTCAGGAGGGTGAGCAGAAGGAGACATGAGAACTAATGTATTCTGTTCATACCCACCCCCACCATGAATGTAATCATTCTGTACAGCAAACAATAACATTTTTTCAAAATAAAACAGACATACCATATGACCAGCACCTACATGAAAAAGTCAACATTAGTACTCACAGGGGAAATACACATCAGAAACACAAGACATCACCTCACTCCTGCTACTAGTTGTCCTCAGGAGGAAAGATTGCCCTGTTGGGGGCAAGGATGTGAAGAAAAAGGGAACCCTTACACAAGGTGTAATGTAAAATTGATACAGAGAATGTTTACATTTTAAAGAAATCCTCAGTGGGGGACACCATGCCACTGCCACCAACCCAACCCCATTCTGACACTTCAGCCCTGACAAGGTTCACGAGTCCTGCTCATCTTCAGTTGTTCCATGGCCACCTCCATGTCCTGAACCAATTTCAAACATCAACCTGATCCTGTGGGAGAGCCAGAAGGCACATGGTCAACCTGATCCTGTGGGAGAGCCAGCAGGCACGTGGTGTCCGGCCTGGGGAACAGGGTAGACGGTAGACGAGGATATGGCATCAGGTGCTGAGCCTGCCTCCTGCAGGTGGTGTTTACTGACTTCTTCCTTCACACATGGACTTCACCGATCTTCCTCTATCCCCATAGGAGCCAATCCTCAACAGCAGTCCAAGGCTGGATTTCCGTCCCTGGCAGCTTTCAGTCCTTTCTTTTTTCATGACTTTGCAGTCCCTTATTTATGAACATTTGGGTTGTAAACTTTCACAGGTGTACTTCAGAAGACTCACTTCATTAGCTTATGAATGAATCCAGCTCCAGAACAGTCTCTCATAAAGCCCATGTTGGTAAATCAAGGTCTTCTATAAAGCTTTGAGGATGAAGGGTCCGCTATCCTCAGATGCCTTGGCTTCCGTTTGCTACCGTTCTCATGACTAGACTGGCCAGATTGAAACGGTGGGCTTTTATACCCACAAGAGGCACCCTCCTCACTTTAAGGTGTGACATCAACACGACTCGTCACCAGTGGTGTTTAGTGTGGTCGCTTGGTGGAGTGCTCGTCAGCTTTCTGAACTATCCCATCGCTGTATTTTTGTCCATTGGAAACAAGTCACCAAATCTGCTCCACACTCAAAGGGGAAAGGGGAGGTCACCAGTAGCTGAGAGTACTGCAGAAGAGTACTGCTTAGGCTGATATGTATTTGAGCTGAATTTTTTTGTGCAGGGTCTTGCTATGCAGCTCAGGCTTTTAGTGATCCTCTTGTCTTAGCCTTCCCAGTGATGGGATTACAGGTGTGTACCACCTTGCCTGGTTTCAGCATGGCACACCCAGGATTCTGGGGCTGGCACAGCATGCAGTACTGAGGATCGAACTCAGGACTGTATGCTAGCCAGGCAGGTGCTTATGCTGCCAAGCTATCTCCCAGGCCAGTAAATTTTTATTTAAAGCAAAAAATTAAAATTTAAGAAATAAAGTGAAGAAAATAGGGAAATTAAGTAGCTTCCCAGTTATTCTCCAGACAAGGATATCAAAAGATATTTTAATCAAAATTACTTTTTTAAGGAGTTTGTAAGACTTTGCAATAGCAAGTTGCTTCTATTCTCTCAGAATCATCCAAAAGAAATAAAGAAATACTTCAACTTGCAAGAAACTAGAAGAAATGGTAAATCTCAATCCATGGCACACAAGGAAGGAAAAGTGAGATACATAGAAAATACATAAGAGACAGACAGGCTGCCCATCTTCCAGGCAAACATAGCAAGAGAAAGGCACACAGAAGAATTAGAAAATGTGTGAAAACTTGAAAGGAGGTAACAAAGTTATTATTCGCATACATGATTGTTCGCAAGGAAAACTTGAGAAATGCAGAGGTCTAGCACGTATGCCTCATCACGTATTTCCAAAAACAGGAGTTAAGCTTTGTTTGCATCATCTATGCTATCCACTTCCATGGCCTACAGTTCACCATGAATAACCCCACTCAGCAGAAACACATTAACAGCCAATTCAGAAACAAATCCAGGTCCTAGTAAGAGAGGGGTTCTTTAATAGGCATTGTTTGCTGTCAGCAAGACACTACACTGGACCCCCACAACTTAAAGAGGGTTCTTTAAGCTTATGGTTCCAGGGGGTTCAGCGCCAGCCCACAGGTTCCAAAGCAGGAGGCTCACAAGGAAGGGATATGGCACAGCAAAGCTGCTGGGCTCCTTGGGGCTAGGAAGTGAGCGGGCTGGCACTTGAAAGGGGAGGGACCAGACGGAGCACCCAAGGTCAGGACTCCTTGGCCCACCCCCACGTCCTGATGCCCAGAACTGTGAGCTACTCATCCCTGGGGGATTTCCCAAGCCAATCCGGTTGCCACATCCAAACTTAACCTGCATGGTCATTATCTGTCACTCTTTTTATATGCATGACAAAGTATTTTGAAATGTATCTTCAGTGTATTCAAAGCAGGGAATTCTATGTCTAGTTATCACTACAAACTCTAATATAAACTATTCCATTTCCCAAAAGTAATTTCATTTGCCGATCATTTATTGAACTGGACTCTTTGAAAAGCTGTCATTAGGCCACTTGGCATCTGATCACATTTCTTCTGCATTAGACCCCAGGCCTGCTGTCCTCTCTAATGCCTGAACATGCCCTGCATCCTCGCTTTGCTCCACACCTCTTAAAACAGTGCTGTGACCTCCAGCCAGTGCTGCCCACTGAGCACATCCTTGCTGCGTGGCGAGCTTCTTCCCAGCTTTTCATAGTGCTCTGTGCAAACTACATAGACAGGTGCATCACTGACGAACACATACACACAAGCATACATGCAGAAAGGTAACAAGGGACATAAACACACAAAAGCAAATTGTCAGTTTAAAAAAGTTATTTATTAACAAGTTAAATATAACTAGATGTATAAAAGTCCAAGATAATTGGATTTCTTTTCAAATATTTATTCTGGGAACAAACTTTTGTCAATCTTTTAAATGATAAAAATTAAATCAATATGAAAGAATTCTTAAACAGATAATAAAGCATGTGGTAATGAGGAAATAAAAGACACAACCATAGAAACTGTTAAGCTCTGAAACTACAATGTTCCATCATGTTTCTGAGTGTCTCTGGTTACTCACCAGAGTGCTGAACTAGTGCCATGGGAAGAAGCTACACTTTCAACTCACCTCATTCAAGTATCTTACTTAGTAAAGCACAGAATAATTTTAGAAACAGTATTTGTTTGGCATGTAAACTGTCTACTTTAAGCAGAACACAATTTACATGTGAACATCATTTATACTTAATGGAAGACAAAACAAAACTTGTAATTTATATGTCTTGATTTGAGATAATTTGTGGGTTTGGTAATTCTGCTAAATTCCAACATCATAATCATCAAAGTACTATCAAAAGATAATGATTCAGTTTTTAAAAAAGAACTTCGAAAAATTTTACTTTGGGGTGAAATACATTCTTTGCTCACAAATTATGACCTTTAGTTTCTATGGTTAACATAAAAAAAAACAGTGCAAGAGGAAGGAGTCCCACAGAAAGCCTGTCTGGTCTGCACACAGTCACACCAGGGTGGGCGCACTCGTGGAACCCTAACTGCCTGACATCCTTGCAACCCTAGCGCACATGGCAATGCACAGAAACCAGGAACACAGCCTGCTGCAGATAGGGCTGAGGTCCCTGGAGGAACAAGTCTCCAGGGAGACTGCACACAATAGGTGAATGTGTGTAGGAGAAAACAAGGGAGGAAGCAGTTTACCCGGAACCATGAAGCTCATTTCTGTGATGAAGTCTCAACTGTACAATAAAAACCCTAGGTGTAGAGTTCAGATGGAATCCGAGCTGCCCTAACAGCAGCTGCAACTCTCCCTGACCACGACCTGCGCAGAGGACAGAGCCTAAGCACCGCATCTCAGTCTGACAGCGAAGGGGAGCGCACAGACCTGCCACTGGCGGGGCTGGAGAAGGCGAAGGGCTCCTTGTCCTTCTCCTTGCTGTCATGCTTGTGCTTGTGTTTGTGCTTATGTTTGTGCTTTTTCTTCTTCTTCTTGTGTTCATGGTGGTGGTGGTGGTGGTGCTCGCTGTGTTTGGAGGCGGCAGCCTCTTTGGTGAACACAGAGAGCGGGGCCGTCGCCGCCACAGGGTGCATACTCATCTCCAGTGGCAATTGCTCCTTACCTTCAAGATGAAAGACACCCACGTCAGTACCTCCTGGGGTGAGAAAAGCGAGGTCAGAGGGCATGGACAGCAATACTGTGGCAAGAGGAGGCCCTAAGCATACCTCACTTCTACAAGTGAGAAGGAAAAGGACCCCACCTGAAGTCCCCTGGTCACAGAGCCCTCAGCACCCTGGCCAGCAAGCTATGTCAGTTCTTTATATTCAGCCCATGATGATTACAAGACACCATGGGGCTACCCACTCATGGCCTAGACAGTAGTAGGTGTAACTACCACGAAAAGAGCATAGCGCTGGGCTTCAGGTCAAAACCTACCCTGTCAGTGAAATGTGACTTCAAATACAGTTCTTTCTACTGTATGCTGAGGGAAAGGCCAGTGTTTTGTTATTTGTGCCGTTCACACACACATAACCATTGCTAGGTACTGGTAACGAGATTTTAGTAAAAACCCAATGTTTCTATAGCACAATTTCTGGGAAGAGATGTTTCTGGTTGTCACAATGGGGCAGGGAGACAGGTCCACACCCTGCCGTAGCAACTGCTAAGAGGAAAGCTGGCAGTGACACTTACTAAAGGTTCCACTGACTGCTGGCAAACCTTGGAATCCAGGGCAGCAGCTTCTGAAACAGCCATGTTAAAATCCAAACAAAAACAAAAAACCTGCACTTCACTAAAATAGACATTGATGTAACAGTTTTTCTTTCTTAAAAAATCATTTCTCAGTACAAATTTTGACCCAAACCTTTCTAGCAAAACAGGCAGCACCATAGACTTGCAAAACCCTTCTACTGCTGCAGGACCCACACTGGCAGCCAGTGTCCTGACAGTGCCATCACACCTGCTCCTGCTCCAGGGCACACTGAGCCCAGCCCTTTCACAGCGACTGAGTGTGCCAGCGTCACCTTCTGTGCACAGAAAGCCCTTCCTAATCTCATCTGGTTCTCACTCTACTAACAAACACTGAAAACAATACGGGGGTTCAAGGAGAACAGCAATGAACTAGAGCAACCTCGAAGCCTCTCCCTGGGCTATCCTGCTCTGTGCCCAGGGTACTGCAGAGGAACCCACCATCTCCAAGCCCACCCCGCCCTGACAGGCTTCTTTCAGAACAGAAGTGTACAGCTGCTGCTCTTCCAACAGGATGTCAGGAGAACTCAGTGCAAATAAGCTGAAGCTCACTGATTTGGAGAGAGAGGAATAAAGCAAAAACATTAACATCATGCATTCAACTGGTACCTGACTATTTTACTTCCTTTGAGTCAGATACTGTTCTACTGTTTTAGAACAGATGAGCAGGAACAGAAAGCGTCTGTTCTCCCAGACTGTTCACATTTCACTACCATCAAAGATGTTTTATATTCGTGATCATTTTCTGCAAAGCTAGCACTAGTAAGTATTATTGCAAAATCAAATATTTACACAGAAAAGCAAGTTTTAGGATCTGTATCTTTTGCAGTAATTGGTCCCCTAGGGTTGGTGTCCCTCAGTGGTTGGTTTGCATGTATCATTATCCCCTGGGCATAAATGGCTACACAAGGAATTGCAAGCTTCGGTACTTCAAGCCCACCTAGACAAGAATGAGTCCTGTTCAGGCTAATGAAAGTCCTTCCTGTGACTTTTCGTATTTTAGACAGCACATATATCAGAGGAAAGAAATACATAATTCAAAACAATGTAATTTTCCTATTTCATGTTATATATAAAAATGAAAAAAAAAATACTTGGTTTAGTACTAGTGACCATGAACTCTTTCCTGTAGACCTAATGAAGGGGCTAGTAAAAAAGGGGGGATAATGTTGACCCTAGGAGGGCTATTCACAGCAGGTAAAGGTCTGAAGTTAACACACAATCCAGGCTTTCTGTGAAGGAAGGTATGACTTCATTCTCTGGGTTCCTTAGATCACTGTTCAAAATGAAAACTACATCATAACTTAAGGATAAAGAGAATCGAAGGCCTGTTTTTCATACCGAGTTCCAAGCTTTAAACCTATCATTTTTAAGAAAAGTTCCCAACAACAGAATTGTGTCCTTTTGCTTTATGCTAGGCAGCTGTGGGCAGGGCTCTCCTCTCTCCAGCAGAAACTCCAGGGGACCCAGGATCCTGCACCTGCACAGTTCTGGGCAGCTGCTCCCCAGGGAGCCCCACAGCCCTCCTTCCACTGCAAGCAACAGAGGAACAGAATAAGCAGGGGGTGGTGTGCAACAGAATGGTGAGCCAGGACCTCTGAACAAATTACCTTCATCAATGTAGTTCTTACTACTGTGGGCTCATTTACAAATGAGCACATTACATTTTTACCTAGGTAGGCCCAGCCAAATAGCTCAGCGGATTAAAGAGCCTGCAAGCAGGCACAGGGGACAGAGGTTCAACCCCCAGCCTGCTGTGCCAGCCCTGTCCCTGGGGCATACTAAAAGGGCAACTGAGACCGGGCGTGGTGGTGTAAGCTTGTACTTCCAGCTCTTGGGAGGCTGTAAATAGGCGGACCATTACTGAGTCTGATCTGGTAGTGAGACCCTAAACACCCTATAGACTCTTTCCTATAAAAATAAATTTTTATCTAGGTAATGCACCAAACCAATGAATCATCAATCCAATAATGGGTGATAAGTGGTTGATTTTTGTATTTTATAAAGGTATATAATGAGTTTCATGATTTTTACTGAAGTTAGCATCTGTCAGAATATTTATGAAAAATGCAACAAAAAAGCGTAAAATGTTAATACAATGACGATATATAATGGCATAAGGAGAAATGATTTCTCATGTATTTTGTTATTCCCAGGTTTTCTGTAATAGCAGTGTATCACTTTTCAAACAGAAAAGATTTATAGTCAGCCACCTTTATTTACTTTTTGTATTTGGTACAGGGTCTACGGGGTATCACTACACAGATCAGACTCATGGTGATCCTCCCGTTTTCAGCCTCCCAAGTGCTGGGATTACAGGCGTGCACCACCATGCACAGGCTCAGTCGCTGTCTCAGCGGGGTCAGGGTTGACATGGCATGCCAGGTCCCTGTGCCTACCTAAGCAGGCATTTCAGTCCACTGAGCTATCTGGCCAGTCCAATCAGTCATCTTTAAAAGTAGACAACACAAGGCCAACACACCACAAGATAAACAAGTATGAAGACGATGCTTTCTAGCATTTTTTAAATTAATAAAGTAATATCTATGAAATTGATAAATTTATTTCTCAGTAAAACCAAATTACACCAAACTATCAAAAATCCCAACCCAGGAAAGAGGCAGCCCCTGAGTGTTCGAGTGGTACCTGCTCCCTTGCGTACGAGGTCCAGGCCCCAGGTGGGCTTTGGGGTGGGGATGCCCTCACAGCTCGCAGATCGAGGGGGCAGCAGGGCGGAGCGGGCACTGGCGGGGCGGCACTTAGAAAGCCCTAGAATCCAAACCAGAGAGAAAGCAGTGACATAGTGCTTTGGTTCCTAAAAGCTGAAAAAGTCCTGACAGGTGTTTATAAATTGGCCTTAAAAACAGAAATAGCTCAAGCCCAGCAAGACAGTACTAAGAAGAATATGGTCCTAAATGATGAAGAACTCCATTCATTGCTTTGCACAGGCCCCAAAGCCCAAACCTGAGAGTGACCCACATAAAGAGACAGCAGCCGAGACAGCAGGGACGGGGGTCGGATCGTGGCACACAGATATAGACCCATGTCATGCATTTTACATTTTATGTTGAACTGTGCATGAAGTTTGCCCGCTCCCCCAAAACTTGATGATGAATTCCATTATAAAATTTACTGAAAAACAGATCATAATAATTTAGGACATACAGAAGAGTTTACCACAGCAGTTTAATAGCCAACATGACCAGAATTAAGGTGTCGTCACAGGTGCTTAAAGGTCAGTACCACTTAGGGAACTCATCTGACTCTTCTGGGGTCTGTCATACGAGTCACTTATGAAAGCCAAAGCAGTCAGCACCTCTCAGTTTGTAAGAACGTCTTAGGCCCATATTCTACCTGAAGCCAGTTCGTACTCAGATCCAACCAGCTGTTCTTAAGATTACCAAACAATTAAAAAAAAAAAAAAAAATGACAGTCTGCTAAGTAAAACTCAGACAAAAAGCAAACCAAGGTGAGTAATGGGCACAGTAACATAATATTTTGTGTTTAATAAAATTAAAAAAAAAATACTCAAATGTAAAGATCACAGACAGCTACCGGGTATGGTTGGGATTTGCAAATAAACAGAAGAGAAGGGAAGGAGGTGAGGGGTAAAAGATCTACTCATCATAGGAAAAATGTATTAAAGGTAAATCTCAACTTATTATTTTGTGTTAATAAGAATTTGAAATCAGTATATAAGATTCTTTTTTTTTTTTTTTTTCCTAGAACAGGGGATTGAACTCAGGCCGTTATGCTTGCCAGGGAAGCGCTTATTCCACTGAGCCATCTCTCTGGCCCCCTGAAGTCAGTATATCCATACCGACAAAAGTGTTATAGCAGACAAAAGAGATGATAAATGAGAGTTAAAGAACACCTGATGGGGCCGGCCAGATAGCTCAGTGGACTAAAGCACCTGCTTAGGCAGACACAGGGAATAGGGTGTGCCTGCCAGCCCCACCCATGGGACACATTGAGATATCCATTGAGACTGGGTGTGGTGTGGTAGCAAACGCCTATAATCCCAGCCCCTGGGAGGGGGAAAACAGAAGGATCACTAGAAATCTGATCTGTGTAGTGAGACCCTGTACTAAATACATAACAAAAAATAATAATTCAAAAAAATACCTGATATATGGATGTGAATTCTAAAAACAGTATTAACTGAAAGGATGGTCATGTTGTCACAATGCAAAAATTTGAAGCAAGTGAGCATACAGAACCACAAACCTATGCTCATACTAGAGAGAAGCAACAGAAGGAAATTAAGAAATAGAAGTCAAAGCAGCTGCGAAGTGTGGGGCATGGGAACATGGGGACCAGATCAGTAGCGTGCATGCATGTGTGCATCTCACATGGGTGATGTGCTGCTTCCTTTACAACTTCAAGAAAGTTGTATTAAAAGCTTTATCTGTTCCTATCAATCCTGAAATGCTTAAAACTGACATAGGTATAACCTCACCAAAAAGCACTATGATGATAGTATATAGCATGCAGCTAAGAGTCATTGTGGCAAGAACACACCTTGGTGGCTGTATTCTAAGAACACAGCCTGACAGCAAAAGGAAAAAGAGCTCTTGAGTGAACAAGTGAATACAAGCAATCCGAACACCTACCACCAGGAATTAACATGTCAAACATGCCCTTGGTGTTTCCCCAAGAAAACACACTGCCTGGGAGTGCAGGCTGAGACCTGCATCTGAAATGCTAGACCATATGCTCCAGAGAGCGTGCTGCAGGCAGCACCAACTTCAGTAAAGGCAACTGAAAATAGGACAGTTATGTTACTGAAAAAATAATTCAGATATATTTTAATTTGACATTAAATCTAGCACATATGTGCGTGTGTAAGAAATTAAATTTACTATTAAAGAATCTGATAGTGACTCTATAAAAACAAATTCAACAATATGCCTAGTAGTCATGGTATACCAAAATAAAACAGGTCAGAAGGGATACCCTTCCAAAGCCTGGCTCTGATGCCATCACCTGGCGCTGCAGGCCCCCCCCCCCACCTCCGGGCCGCACCCCCTACCTGGTGTGGATGGTCTCTCTAGCATGCTCAGGTGGTGGGAGATGAAGGCCTGGCTGTCGTGCACGGTGTCCATGTCCACCTCCTCCTCATCCTGAGAACTGGGGAACTAGAGCACGGAAAGGAGTGCCATCATGGCAGAGCTCCCCAGTGGCAGAACACGCACACCATCTCCCAAGGAGAGGCAGCTGCTCATGGGCTGCCTCCAAAGGAAGCTGACTAGAGATGACTGAAATCTACTCTGATGTGCCGAAGCATGGGCGGCAGGGAAGCAGAAGGTGGGCACGGGGCTCTTCCCAAAATGGAGAAAATGAGTGAGCACAAGAGGTCACTAGCTGGCAGGAGCATCACAGCAGGCACCAGGCTCCGGTTCATCCCCACTGCAGAGAAGGGACTGACTGTTTCAGAGAATTGCCAAAAGCTGAGTCCGACACTGCCAACCCAGAATACACCTTCATCTCGCACTCTGGTCTGGAGCCTGCTGCCTTGCCAAGCTCAATCTCCAGAATTGCCTGGGCTCTAGGGGGATGCTGGAGGGGTGCCAGTCTCCCTCTTCACTCCCTGCAGAGGAACTGACACAATGCATGCCCTCCCGGCAAGCTGTTCCTCTTTCCATGGCTATATTTAAGGTCGAAGTTCAATTCTAGAAGACAGACAACTCAGAAGGTGGCGGACTGAGCTAGGCCAACCATGCAGATTAGAGCACACCCAGTAGCTAAGAATTATCTGCACTGCATTTTGAAAATGCAGCCTTCCTGTCTGTCATGCTTTTTTGGGGGAGAAGAATATTGAAGTGAACTTCTGCCCTCTGTGGCATCCTCCAAGTACTGTTGGTTTGCCACCACTGTTGTAGAGCTTTCCCAAAAGAATGTCTTCTTGCGTCACTCTTATCTTGAAGGGTAGATATGGATAAATTAACAGATATGGGCAAGTATTATAAACACAGATATAGAAATATTTAGACACACACACACACACACACACACAGAATTGCAAGGCAAGTAATCTGGTCTATACATTGGAGGAAAATGAAACTTGATGTTTCAGAGACATTTTGTGGTCAATGAGAAAATTATTTTTGGAAAATTCTCTTCACAGTAAAATGGTCACTATGTATCCTACAAGTCTTTATACAAAAAATCTGCCCATTTCATAGTGCCTACCAAGAAAGAAAAACCTTCTCTAAAGGCAAACTCGGATATACATACAAGCTTAAAACTGTACCATCCTCTCTTCCCCCATGGGCACACTACTCATTCACCTAAGCATGTGTCCAGTGGGTATTTATCTTCACTCAACAAGTGTTTGCCATCCACATATGTGCTCAGAATGGTGCTAGGACTGACAGAATAGGGTCTGAAAGGACAGGGCTCCGTCTGAGCAGCTTGCCCACCACAAGACAGGCTAGGATGGAGGGGTCACTACTCTGATCTTCTGCTCATGAGACAAATTCTGTGCTCAAGTGAAAGCACAAAACCATCACTGGAGTGAGCCAGCTGACCACACACCCTCTTCCAGGTCAGTCATATGACCAACAGAGCCTTCTGCAAACTGTGCATAGGTATCAGCCAGGGACTCAAGGGCACAGTGTTTGAGAGGCTGGCACGCCTGCCCATCCAACAAAGCAGACCTCTAGGTGGCTGCAGAAACCCACTGTACCTCCTGGGTGCAGGGTCCATGTGTGCTAGCACTTACAGGGTTCTGAAATCCAGCCAGCGGTATGTGACTACTCGGGTTACTTGCAGCTTCTTGGCTGCCTGCTCCTGCTTCTGGAATTATGGTCGGGTTCAGGACAGCTTTTTTCTCCTTCAGATTGAGAACCAGTCCCAGCTCTGGTAAGGGCAAACAGGAAGGTCTACTGAGACCAAAGAGTGTGAAATACAGGTCCACGGCACCACAGCGTAGCCTCCAGTCGTGTGAGGTACCTAGGAATAAGCAGCAAAGATACCATCACACCCTACTCCCACAAGTGAGCTGCTTTCTGGAGCGAGCACTCTCCCGGCCTCAGCTCTGCCTGCTGCTGCTCCTCAGGAGCTACCACCACCCCGCTGGTCCTCATGGGCAGCTTTAGTAGAACAGCGCTCCACAAAATGCAGCACTCTCCCTCTCCCCAGCTCTTCTGTCTTGTGCTTCAGGTTTGCAATTCAAGAAAACAGATAGTGGCAGGCTGGTGCTGCACACTAGTCCTCCCTGTCCCAAAGATGGAACTGTGAGTTCCAGCCCAGCCAGGGCTACCTAGTCACTTAGTGAGTTCTTATCTCAAAATGAGAATTAAAAACAAGATTGGTAACAGCTCAGAGCGAAGGCCCTGAACTCAATCCCCAGTGCTGCAAGAACACACATGCACAACTACTTGAAATAACACAATGCTGAACTTGGACACTCTGTAGAGAAGATGTGTTATGTGTTGCTGCACTATGTATGCATATGTATAATTTACTTATTTTTTAGGGATTCAACAATGGGTGCTAGTTCATATTGTTGTCTTTGAATTAGTTCAAATTACCAGACATAAGCATGCAAAATAGGTCAACAAAAATATTAAAAGGAAAAAAGAAAATAATTAAAGCATTAACTGTGTCTTACAACAGTAAGAGTATCAGCTGTACACTTACCCACGCTATCCTGTGTGTGTGCACATATATATATTTTTCCCTTCCTTCTTTTCTCCTCTCCCTCACCCCAGTTGTTCCTCCCCTTTGAGCAGTGCCCTTTCCTGTCACTGTATCTGCTGTACCTTTTGAATTATTTACTCTTTCAGGTTCTTACACTAGTAGGACAATACAATGTTTACACACACAGCATTTCTGGCTGTACGTCTTGGCTATACATCTCTGGTTCCACTCACGAGTGGTCTCTAGTTGCATTTGTTTACCTATAAAAGCCTTGAGTTTACCTTTCTTCACAGCTGAATAATACTCCATTGCACAAAAATACATCTTGTCTATCATGCACCTTTATTTAAATAATAGAAGTAAGTCCACCACAGGGTCACCCACAAGTGGTAAACAATGGCAGCTGAGGTAGAAATTCAGTTTGAACCAGTTAGGAGACCCTGGCAAATTTGGTTTCTTGGCGTCTATTTCCCCCCAGAAAAAGTCTGGGTCTGGAACCACCCTTAATCTTGGTGACAATGGCCCGGAGCACGCTGATCATGGGACTCTTCTTGCTTCCCTTCCCCAGGCAGCAATCTAGGCAGACGTAGCTGGCCAACATACAGCGCCTTGGCTGTATGTTTCTATGGGTTCTATCTGGAAGGGAACAACCTAGAGTTTAAAATATGAACAGAAGAAAGATGGAAACTTTTGTGTGTCTTAGTACAGGATCTACAGGGTCTCACTAGATCAGACTCATAGTGATCTGTCTGTGTTCAGCCTCCCAAGAGCTGGGACCACCACACCCGGTCTCAATCACCATCTCAGCATGCTCCAGGGGTGGGGCTGGCATAGCGATCTGCTGAACTATTTGGCCAGCCCTCGGAAACTCTTCTCAGTAACAAAAATAAAACTTATGAACATGTAAGAACCCAGGGTTGCCAGGATCTTCTGGCAGTGATTCCGATGTGATGTGCTTTACTAACCCACAGGCATTGTAGTGGGGACGCAGGCTGTGCTGAGGCCCCTGCACTGAGCTCTATGCCCAACATCGTCTTTTCAGAGATGGATTCTCACTAGGTCACTAAGATATCTACGATGGGCTTAAACTTGTGATCTTTCTGCCTCAGCCTCCCAGAATGATGAGATTACAGGCATGCACCACCAAGCCTAACATTGTCATAAACAAAATGCTAATAAAAATCTAGGTTTTGGTTTTTATTTTTAACATATTTTCATGGTATGTTACAAATGGTAGATATAAATACCATATATTTCATGGTATGTTAGATCCTAGAGATATAAATGGTTGGTGTCATATGTTTTGAACTGTGAACAATTTTCCCATGGGAAAGGAGAACCACTCTTTCCAGAGGAAAAAGGTTACCACTTGAAGCTAACAAATCAGCCGATCCCCCCAATACCTGTACCTCACAGCATGGCGTGTGACTCACTGCCACTAAGTTGGCACTACGAGAAGCTCTGGTTCTGGCCCTCTCTCGGCTCCAAGACCCTAGTATGTGTATAAATGAGCATTATTCAAATGGGTTGTTTCATGAATTTCCAAATTCCTGGCATACTGTTTCAACCTCACTCTCAAGCTGTTCTCTGCTTTCTAAATGTCGTCTCTGAACTGACCAAAGCTACTGCTACTGAAGAGCTTCTGAAACAGGACCAGCACATGTCCCTGTGTTTGACACTGACAGCACCTGGGGCCACAAACACAGTCTTCCTCATTTTCAAGATGAATCAATTGATTTTCGAAGTATGCAGAGTCAACTTCAAAAGCACTATGCACTGATAAGTGAATAAACACAATCAAATCTCTATTTGGTTTACTAGCTCTCAAGACACAAATTAAGATAATGGCACCACTGTACCAGCACATTATAAATCAAGAGAATTGAGGGTAGCCACACAGTGAGTGACAACTTAGTGGATGCTTTGCAGCCAGGGCTCCCAGTGCTTGTGCCCCTGCGCCTGCTCTGAGGAACCCGGGGATCAGAACCAGGCAGGTCGCATGCTATCCGAGGCCCAGGACAAGCACACCTGCAGATGCAGCCCACTGTCACGGAGCTGCTCTTCCTAGCAGACCGCGAGAAAGGTCCCAGCGGGGAAAAGCTTCAAGCTCCTCTGCCAAGGGAGACATCCTGATTTTTCCCTGTGAGGTGATCGTCTGAGATGGAATATACAGTACCTGCGTAGTCACACTGAGAGCGCTTGCATGTGAGTTCTCATCTCCACAACTGCCCAGCATACACAAAATGAGTGTTTTCACCGCTGAGAGGCTGCAGCGACAGCCTCTTTACAAAGACTACAGTTGAACTCGGCTCTTAAGTGCTATTGAACTGAAGGTCCGTTATGACAGATAATTAAAAAAAAAAACAAAACTTTACTAATAGTTCCTCACCAGAATTCATGAGTTTCCAAAGCTGATCTACAAGGGCTTCATTGCATAAGGGTGACTCCATGTTCTTTGTAAACGGTGGGTTCTTTGTCAGCATGTTGAGAATCTTATGCCTGAAAAAATAAGATACAAACACATTTTTACTCTCTGCTGACTAATGCCAAGCACCTTGCAGAATACACACAGTCGTATAGAAGAATAAGGTTATGCCATTTGCAAGAAAAGGGATGGAATGGAAGGTCATGCTTAGAAAGACAAGCATGCCACACTGCCCTTTATGAGGGTCATGCCGGATAAGAGAAAGAGGGGAAGGACAGGGAAGGGAAAGTAGTACAAGGGGTGAACACCATGAAAACATTCTTGTGTATGGAAAGGACACTCACTTCCAGTGTGAAAGAGTAAAACCCTGTATCCATAATTAGCTTTCTCTGCTCCTGACTTTAAAGTTTTACCCCAAAGTCTTTCTGAATTTTATCTCTTATCAAAATTTACAAACCAGTAATTCTGAAACGAACAGGAACATTTACATATTTTCTATTTATAATCCTTAGTGAAGGTCATGTTTTATGGCACATAAATAAATGCCTGTCATTTCAGCACTTAGGAGGCTGAGGCAAGTGGATTACCAAGAGTTGGAGGAGACCCTGAAACCCAGTTTCAAAAAACCAAATCCAAAATGAAACAGGCCTCCCCCATAAATGCTTGTATTTGGGACAGTAGAGGGAAATGGTTCTGATTTTAAGAAAGATAGAAACTTTTTGTTGCGTTTTAAGGATTAGGAAGTTTATTCAATACAACCAAACAGAGCCTTTCTATAGGATGGCTGATTTTTAAAAAAAGAATAGCAAGGTGGACAAAAAGGGAAGTTCCTATTCGAAGTACAAAAACAAACTAAACAGTCCCAAGACACTTAAAAAAATACACAGGCAGAGCCACCACTGGGTATTAACACTTTTGCCCTGCTACCTTTTGCTACTAGTGAAAATTTATCTATTTACTCACTTATTTATAACTTTTGTGTGTGCCCCACCTTGGGGGCAGGGCTGGTTGATTCATATGGTGCCAAGGACTAAACCACAGTTCCTGCACTGCCCATGCAGGTACTTAATAGACTGCTGAGCTATCTCACTGGCCCCTGTGAAAATTTTTTTAAATGTGGAACTTCTGTCACTGAGTATGACTTCTGTCACTGAGTATGACACATATGCTGATGATGCTAAAGCCAAGAGTTCCCTTAATGGTGGTACAAATGCACTGCCTCAGGAAAAATTCAAAACCTAATCATGGAATGTACCTTTTAATATGAGCTCAGATTATAAACAACCAGGTTCTCTGGAAATGTAAATGTACTGTGACACCTGCACACCAGCATTTTCCAAAGCAATTACTGAGGTTGTATAGATGACCATTTATAAACACAGTGATTACAAATGATTTTTATGACAAGCTGTTAAAGTTGTCTTTGAAAACAGAACTAATATATATCTGACTTTTCAAACAAGATCTGTTAAGTACACATATTAGTGCCACTGCTGGTCGTGTAAACTGGAAACAGGTGAGCACACGCTGACCTCTATGTACGCTGTTCTCACGCTTCCCGTTCCTCCTTGCCATTGGCAAACACACATACCTGTTAGATAAAGGAGGCTTGTTCCAGCCTATCTAAAGATGATTCAAGATATATTTTTTTCCTCCAGGTTAAATACCTTAGTCAACAAACTGTTTAAAATACAATTTAGACCAGGAGTCAAGAACTATGGAATCTCAACAAAACTTTGTACAATAAATATTTTTATAACAAACACCAATCGACACTCTGAAATGTAAGGTCTCGTAAACTCAGACACAAGCTGAGCATCTGTTGGCCGAAGAGCAGACTCCACCCTGTCCTTGCATCTCAGTGAGGTCTGGAGGCTCAGGTGAGTTCCTGTACTTTGAAAACATTGTTTGCCAACTGTGTGTACAGCTGATCTTGACAGCTGCAGTTTCCGGATCTATATCCTCATTTCTAATTTAAAAAGTTACAAATTTCTTTTCATCTGTAAGTATCTTCTCTAAGCCAGATGTAGGGACCCAGGCCTACAACTCTGGAGGCTGAGGCAGGAGGGTTGTGAGCTCAAGGCTGGACTGGGTAATACAGGGAGACTCTATCTCAAAAGAAAAAATTTCTTTTGTGAAGTCACAATGTTAAACCAAATGTAAATTTGTCCACTATGGCCAAAGAAAGGAAGACACAGAAATAAATTTAATTCTACTTAAACACCTAATAAACAGTCTACTTCATAAGAAAGCAGCAAAAATAAAGGAAATGAATAGAAAGGGAAACAAAAATGAACACGTGTCAAAGCTGAGACTGTGCCAGGTGTGGTGGCACGCTCCTGCAACCCCACCACCTGGGAGGCTCTGGCAGGTTAAACAGTGAGTTAAAAGGCAGCCTCATTGACATATTGAGACCCTGTCTCAAACAGCAAACACAAAAAAAGACTGGGATTTTACAAATTTTCCCAAAATTTAAGTCATATAATATTAGCTTTTAAAACACTCTGAAATCTAATAGAAACTGAGACTTTATATGAGCTATAAAAACAACACACAGAAGCCATAAAACATTGCTTCTAATTACTTCGAAAATAGTGAAGTCAAGCACTAGAGAGGTTTTGTAATTTGGGCTAAATAAGGGACCATGTATGTTCATTATCAACTGTTATATGAGTGTCCCTTGAAGTAATGAGGAGGCCTGCAGGTTAGCTCAGTTGTTCAAGCACCTGCTCAGGCAAACCGTCAGGTGCAGGGGACTGTAGTTCAATCCCAGGTTCGACATGCCTTACCAGACCCACACTTAATACAGCTTGAACCAACATCCTCCACAAAAAAATATTCTTCCCTTGAAGTCATAAAGAAATTAGAGTTAATATTACAGAAAATAAACTGCTTATTAACAACATACTTCGAAAAAATTTTCCAAAGGCAAATTAAATGTTTTAAATCACTGAAAAGAGGACATGCGTAAGCAGGCGCGTGGCACACCTGTGACCACAGCTAGTTGGCAGATGAGGTGGGGGCCAGGGTGTCTGAGGCCAGCCTGAGCATTTGCCAGAAGGACAGTGTTCCACACTCACCCAACTCAAAGAGGACAGAGTGGAGTCTGCTGCAAGCCTGAGCCCTGTGCGCACACCTCAGTTCCGAAAGGAAAATGGCAAGGAGTATAAATAGATAATAATTCTATTTTCAAAAGCATTCACTGTCCCACACACAACCTTCTGAGGCCACCTAGTGCACAGCAGGACTTGCAGAAGCCAAGGCAGTACGAGCACACACTAACCTCACATAGGGCACCGGGTCGTTCTGAATCATGGTCAGCAGCCACTGCAGCTCTTCGTAACTTCTGTCCACTAGAAACACCAATTCAGAAATACATATGTGGTTAGTTTTAAAGTGTCAGAAGTAAAAATGATAAGCAAGGAGCTACATTTGTTATTTAGGCCTCTGTCTTGCTGGATTTTCATCCAGAGGCTGGGATATAGGGAGGTTCTTACATCCTCTCCACTGTTCTATCAATGGACCATTTTGACTTTCAGAAGTACATACTGGGTCACAGTATCAAGGCCTTTAAAAAGAACCATTTTAAGATGCTTCACCTATAGAGGTATGATACTTAAAATATACCCAACTATAACACATATCATGATCAACTGGTTTGGCCTACATGGTTTCTTCCATTTATACTAGACAGTAGTCTTAATTTTTTAGCATAATACAAAGGCAATTAAAGAGTGCTACCACTGTAGTTGACTTTAAAATAACTCACTATTAGCTATTTACCTTTTTAATGATTATATATATATATATATATATATACATTTTTTTTTTTTTTTTTTTTGTCTTTTTTGAGACTGCAATTCAGGCTGCCTTGAGCTCACTTATAGCCCAGGCTGGTCTCAAACTCACTACGAGTCTCCTACCTCAGCCTCCTGAGTACTGTGATTACAGGTGTGCACCACCATGCCCGGTTTTGCTTTTATAATTTGAAAAGCTTTATTTATGTTATTACCAGTATTTTTCATTTCTTCAAATTTCTAATTGGGCACCAATATTTAAATTTTAAATTGAGGGGCCCGGGAGATAGTTCAGTAGAATAAGCACTTGCCTGGCAAGCACAAGGTCCTGAGTTGAATCCCCAGTACTGCAAATAAATAAGTTAATCAATTAACTTTAAATTGAATAAATAATGAAGTCTTAATTTATGGTTCTCATTGAGATACAACTGAATTATGTTAACCTATTAGCATTCATTTGGAAATCATGTATTTCCTTCTATCAGTATTAATTCACAAAATCTTCATATTTATGCAATACTGAATGTCATTCATCCATCCTAGAAAAATGGGTTAGGAATGCTACAAAATTCTGTACATCTGAAGACATCCTGCACACTTATAATCCCAGCACCAGGAGGCAGGACTACCACAAGTTCGAAACCAGCCTGTACTATGTAACAAGAACCTGTGGGTTTGAAACTAGTTAAACAGCAAAATGGAAAGGCAGACTGATACAGGATTATAGTATTTTTTCTTTTGCCAAATAATTCACTATTCAACAGATTACTATTTCTACCATAACTTAAATGAAAGCATAATTGGATCACCAGGGAAAAAGAACCAATGACAGCTTTCTGAACCAAGCCCAGCCGATGCATCATGGTGTTACTACCCTTTGCCACCAGATTGCAAGTATTTCTTTCAAAATTTATGAAAATTACACATATTGAAGTACTTATGGCTGTTTAAGGTTTCCAGATAAACCAGTATCTACTGAAGTACTACAGCCCTTTGCTTCCCTCCAGTCAGACTGGAAGTTCAACATACTTTCACTTCCATCCTCAGCTATGGTTTAGGTACTATAATATGTAACTTTAGATGCATTACATACTTATTTTTTTTGCATGTTATTTTTCTAAAAAATATTTGTGAAATATAGGTTAAGTTTTACACCTGGCTTACCAAATGCATAGCTTACATGGTAGCCCTGCCTCTCCCTCTAACAGGCATGTTCAGTCCACACCAGCTCCCTCCCACCTCTTGTCACATACCATCTCAGGGACCTGGGTTTGCAGGAACACAAGGGAGGTGGGCAGGCACTCCCACCTCTCCAAGGCTGCCTCAGTAAGAGCCCAGCAAGAACCTCAAGGAGGGGTTCCCAAGAGCCAGAGCTGCCATGCTCCCTGTTTCTGGGACTCTCCCTGAAGACTTCAAGACTGTACATTGTCATGGGAACTTACACTTTGCTTACCCTGAAAAACTGCAATTCCCTCAGAACCTAGCTTGGATTTATTTAGTTTATTCCTATTCTATCACTTCATGGATTACTGCTTTTTCTTCCAATGCACTTTGTTCTTCTACACTTCTTCATCTGGCACCTGATTCTGTAGGTATTTTTAATGTGTTACTGTTTTACTCTTTTTTTTTTGGCATGAGTCACTTTCTTTGCCAACCTCATAAATCCTCATCTAGTTTTCCTACGAAGTTCTTATTTATGTCTCTTGTTCTATCTATTTCCATAGACACAAATTTTTATACATAGGTGTAACAAGTTATTGTATGCTTCCTACAAATTTCCCAGAAATTGTTTGTTTGACACAAGGTCTTGCTATACATAGTTCACGCTGGCCTTGAACTCACTATTAGGCCAGGCTGGCTTCTGCCTCACCCTCCTGAGTGCTGGGGTGATAGATGTATGCCACCACAGCCAGCACAAAATCTCCTCCCTCTTTTTCTTCGGCAGAACCAGGGATTGAACTCAGGCCCTTGCGCTTACCAGGGAAGCATTTACTCCACTGAGCCATCTCCCAGGCCCCCAAATCTCCCATTTTTAAAAATAGTATGAAATTAAATCTACAGTGTAACTCAGTGTGATCAAAAAATACAGTGAACATTTAGAACTTAAAACTTTTTTCTAGTAAAAGGCACACTACTATAAAGCCTTCTCAAAATACTCCTTGCTTTAAATACTCACCTGTGCCACTTTCTAACGCAGCTCTGGCATTTATTCCCCAGTGTCTTTGGTTATCCTATCATAGCTACCTTGCTATCTTAAACTGGTTCAAAATTATTATTACCCTTTGTGGTTCCCATGGTTTAGGTCTAAAATGTCCTAATTCTCATGTGTGGAAGGCCAATAAGTGGGGTGCTACAGCTGATTTCCTGTTAAAAGGAGAAGGCTGCTTGAGAAGTTGCTGGAGTGAGCCCTGGGACATGTTTCTCCCTCACTGCTGCTCCCAGCTCTGCTTCCTGTCCATGTGGATTGGACACCTTTCCTCTAGGTGACCCTGCCACACAGTTTCTGTGTCAGAACCAGCCAACCACAGACTGAAGCCCTAAGTCAAATGAACCTCTCCTCAGAGCTGTGTTATTGGATACTCTGGCCCTGCAGCAAGAAAATGACTGCAGCGATGGTTACTCTGACTTTGGGAAGAGTCGAAGTAGCGGGTGCCGGGTCCAGTGAGGAAGAGGATGAGGATGTACTGCTATGCTTTAAGGGGCCTGCCTTTCCACTGGCCAGCTGTGAAAGCACGCACCGTATCTGTCACTCCTCACAATGACAGTCATGAAAGAGGACTTCCAGAATCACCTCTCCAAATGACAAGAGTGACGGCATAAGGGTGTTCCAAGTGAGGGGAAGACCCGAGAAGAGGGTTAATGGCAACACTGTCACTGGTTGTAATGAATTTGTACTTATACACATGGTATTTTCTGACTTGAAGACTTCCCAAAAAGGACAACAAGATATGTGAAGAAGATATATCCTCTTCTTTTCCCTCACTTACAATTCTCACATTAACTCAATATTTACTATAAATCTTCTCTAAATCAATGATTCAAGAATTAAAAATTAAAATATCTGCATTGTGCATATATATGTATAACCCCAAAAACTAAGGCTGACTTTAACAATTATGTCTTACTACCATGAAACCAGCATCTACTCCTGAAGTGTTACCTTTGGTGTAATCGACCACTGCTTCCAAAGCTGCAACCCTGATGTCCACAAAGTGGCCATATTCAGCATACGATTTAAAGAGAGTGGGGTCACTCGGCACATGTCCATTCTTCTGAAGAACCCGGATGGCTCTCAAGCAACTACATAAAGGGAAATGTAAGTTAACTGCTTTTGCTGAGGGTTCATGAATCAAATTTGCTTCCTACGTATTAGAGATTCATTTCTCATAGTAAATTAAAAAGAAACCCATATTTAATTCTGTAGTATTCAACTTTACAATGGTGGTAACATTTCCTAAATTAATAACTAAAATCTGTTAAAAGAAAATAAATTTTCAACCCTGACTGGAAACTCAAGTTCCATGTATCATTTAGATGTAAACTTATAACATTTTCTGCAAGAATTTAAAGTTTATTCAGTACATAAACAGGTTAAGATTGTTCATAATGTTTTCATCAATAACCAACTTTTAGCAACCTCAGAGTAAACACAATGCTTTTATAGGCCTATGCAATGAAGCTGGCTTGACAAGAAGGCTAAGAATAGAGCAATTTTACCACATACGCAATGAAATAAAACTGACACAGACATCGAAAATAACACTAAGGAAGAATTTCTGATGATAGGAGAAAGCAGATATAAACTGAATATAAAACTATATACTGGGGCCATAGAGATGGCCCAGTGGAATAAGAACTTCCCTGGTAAGTGCAAGGGCCTGAGTTCCACAAAAACGAACAAACAAACAAAAATGAAACAAAAAAAGTATTACCAGAAATTTGGGCTGGGAGATGGCTCAGTGGAATAAGCGCTTCCCTGGCAAGTGCAAAGGTCTGAGTTCAATCCCCAGTTCCGCCAAAAAAACCCAAAACTATATATACACACTATAAACTAAAGTAATTAAACATTTCTATACCTACAAAGGAACCACATTTAAAAGACTAGTAACGATTCTCTATGGATGACAGAAAAATTTTAATTTAACCCTTTTAGCTTATCTAATGAATATAAGCATAGTTTATAGCTATAAAAACATATACTTGAAGAGAAGGGATACCTGACAGTGATGGTGTGTCTATAGCTCGGAAGAAGTTTTTCCATGTTTAGAAACCTCGTGATTTCTTCCAAAATGAGACGCACGTCAGGATTCAAATTATCCAAAGTCCTCACTTCGTTATTCACACTGACGGCAGGTGTAACAGAGTTGGCCAGGGCATCTATCATTTCCGCACGATAATAGTTATCTGAAAACTAAAGCAAAGAATAATTGAAGGAAGATATAAAAGGAAGTCTGCTGGTGAAAACAGAGTGAGTGTAACAAAAACAAGCCCATCTAAAACATACACAAATTCTCCAGTAAATAGTCAACTCTGCTCTTTGAAGTCACACTTTTGAAAACACAACAAAGGAGACTTATAAATCAGTGACGCCTAAGCTTACTGCTTACTATCCATGAGCCACTCCCTGGTAACCTATCCAGGTCCTCTAAAAATGAGACCAGAGCCCACAAACTGTGTGTAATCCAAGGACACAATAGCTATCAGCACTCCACTTTCGCACACACCCATACAACCAAGGATCACCAGGTACTTGATGAAAGCACTGACATAGAAAGAAAAAGATACAAAATGAAACTTTTCTCTGAAAATAGAAAATACAGTGATCAGACTAGTCCAGTACAAGGATAAAATATTTTGAAGATTATCATTAACATCTGAGAAATGACCAGTATGTCCTGTAATAGCGCAAGTGCACCCAGCCACTTGGGATGCTGAGACAGTGTTTCAGTGGGCCAGGCCCAGCACCCCCATCAGAACCTGCCACAGAACAAAAGCGGCAAGGCCAGAGAGAGGCTCGTGCACAGTTCACCTCCCAGAAGCACATGGCTGACTCATCTTTCATCCACTGACCCATCCAACTGAAAAGGAGAAAGCCGGTGGCTTGGAGCAAGCTCCAGTACCACAGAACAAGCACATCAAGAGGCACGAAGAGAAACCACACAACACAGACTCGGCCTCAGCTGCAAAGCTGAGCAGCATGAGGACCTGACAGGCAGGCTGCACTGCCAGAAGCAAGATTGGGTGTGGGGTGTGGATTAGACAACTTCAGATTAAAAATTGACATATTTTCCATGGCTTACTAAATTCTAAATCAGTTCCTTATTCTTAGAAAGCTAGTTATTTCTCAAGCCCTTTCCCTCTATCTTAAGTTCTACAGTCTCTCCTCAGATCTTTTAGGCTGCATCCTGCCTCACCCTGCCTCCTTCACAGCTGGTGCCCCCAGCTAGCCTCCCCAAATCAGACTGATAGAGAGTAGTTGCTCAATAAATGATTAACAAATGAAGTTCCTGGAGGCATCAACTCTCTTCTACTTAACATCATATGCTATCTAGCACAGCCCATGTTCTCAACACTTATTATCACTTGACTGATAGAACAGAATGAAACAAACTTTGAAGTATGGTATCTGATAACTATTCCTTAAATTAATGAATAAAAGTACAGTGGTTTAAAAAAAGTAAAAAAAAGTCAAATCCACCAATGAGCATGTTAGAAAATGCTTATAAAAAAAAGCATCATTTTGGGGCCAGGGAGATGGCTCAGTAGAATAAGCGTTTCCCTAGCAAGTGTAAGGGTCTGAGCTCAATCCCCAGTTCTGCTAAAAAAAAAACAAAAAAACCGAAAGTACCATTTTATAAAAGCAAGCAAGATAACACCATGCAGTCAGACTTCCCCAAAGCAGGCTCCAGGGGGCTTCTTCAGTCTCACACCTACTCTCACTCTATCCCAAGGCCTAAAGAGCAGTTGAAAACCAATTCATCTTGGTTTCACCCACCAGTAAATCACACCTGTCTGCCTCTAACTCTAGAAGTTTCTAGTACCAAAGGCTCAACAATGATTAAGCAAAATAAAATCTTTTTTGTCTTTTCTCCTTTTTTGTTGGCAGGGGCTGAGTAAATACTCCACCACTGAGCCCCAGCATTTCTTTAAAAACAAAGCATCACCTGGTAGTTTTACACTGTTTATTAAGAGGACGACTTTACCTTGTTCTTCCTGTTGTCATTGTACTTGATCAAGTCTAGAATAAATGTGAGGACTTCTTTGGGACAAAGGTTATGAACATCTCTTAATAAGGCCATTGCAACAGGCATAGTCTACAAAAAAAAATGAATTAATATTTTAAAAAGCACATAATTCAACTTTTCAATGCAATTCTCGAGTCATACAAAGAAATGCTTCTCAGGCAGGCAGAGCTGTCTGGATGGAGCCATCCTGTCTCCACCTGCTCCCCTCAGGAGGTCCACATCTAAGCCTTCTGACCAAGCCCTGGGGACAGCTGAGCAATGGGGTACCCAGGAGCCCAGAGCCTTGGCCCTCACTTTTCAGAGGAGGAACATGCAGTACCCAGTCACGCCACTCAGTGCTCAGAGACACGACAGGAAAGGGATGTCAGCCTTAGACAGTAACTCAGCTTCTCGCAGCATTCTCTCCCCCACGGGGCAGGGACTGTGCTCCTCACAACCATGCATTTGGAGTCAACGACACAGTAGCCAGGGCCACGTGGCACACAGCAGTGTCCTCATTGGCCCCAAACGACAATGAACCCTGGACTAAGAGAAAAGGAGACATGCCCTGTGCTTCAGCCTGCCTTTGCTCCTCTCAATGTTCACAGGCAACTCTTCCATGGATGCAGAAATGTGACTCACACCAGGCGAACTCTGCCAGACAAAGCAGCCAGACACTCAGCAAAACCACAGAAACAGAGACAGCGTGGTCTTCAGCACGCGAGAGATGTGACCTCGCCCTCCGTAGACAGGCCATGAGGAAGACAGCACTCAGCAGCCCAAGGCACAGGTGGCAGGAACAGCCACAACTACTGCACTCTGGAACTCCTAACAAGAAGCTCCTCCCCTCGGGACAGGGTATGCACCGTGGGGCAGCTCTTGCTCCTGCCCACTGTAATACTATGTGAGGGGTGAGGTGGTGTAAGGTGCTGCATCATCTAACACAGCACAGACGCACACACGTACACATTCCTCAGAAGTAGGGTCTCCTCAGAAGCAAGGTATACAGAACAAATAATCCTTACTCTAGGAACTGCCTTCGTTACCCAACACATTATGATATGGCCTACTCTGTTTTACTTAAAAATTAAAACTCCACAGACAAAAACTCTAAAGTTAATTTTATGACATCCCAGTAACTGCTTACAATGCAAATTTGAAGCACTCATCAAAGGCACACGGGGCCCAGCACCACAATGCAGGAACATGCCAGGCAGACAGACATGCACCTGCTTCTAGATGAGTTTGGGGCACCCTGAGCTGGGCAGCAGACTCGAGTACAACCACAGTTCTAACAGTCATGGGGGCCTCAACAAGCCACCTCTCCTTGCAGCTTCAACCTCCAGCTTCCTGTTCCCTCCATGTGCCTGGCTGTGGGCTCAGCATCCCCACATCACGCCAGCCCTTGCCAACCTTCCCTCATGTGGGGACGAATCCCTCCATGCCACCACCTCCAACCACACCCCTGGAAAGCTCCTCTGCTATCAACAGGGCAGTGTCCAGAACAGCACCCAAGTGGGGTACTCGGCAGAGCCTGCAGAGCAGGGTGCAGAAGATGCTGTGGTGGAGCAACACCCTCACCTACCATCTAAATGGCTGCAGAGTTCATGTGACACAGGGACAGCCATTACCGAAACTGAGAGGCTTAATTCGCCAATATAAAAGAAAAAGACCAAAACTAAGAGGCAAGCAGGAATTAAATTAGGTTCCACAGAAAACTGAAGAAAATTTGAGAACACCGTACCTTCTGCAGAAAGTAACTCTGGAAGCTCATGAAATTATTTGTTTTCACGATGTTGGGGCAGGTCTTACAACAGAACATCCTGGTGAAGAGGGACTTCATGGCCGGGGGTCCTGTCCACGTGCTCACCATGGAGTTGGCGATCTGCAAGACACCAGGAAATGAGGAGCTTTGCCCACTGTGGATGGATGGAGGGAAGCAAAGCAGCTCCCCAAGAGAGGCCCAGCCCAGCCTTCACTGCCATTCTGGGGAAATACACAGACCCTCCCACACATTCTTACATGCACTTATAGCTATCTTCCATAGTGCTACATTACAACATTCTTTTATGTGTTATGAAAAATGTTTGGAAAAAGATGCTACTCTAGTAAGAGCTGCAACTGTAAAACTTTAAATTTATTTATAGAAATCATTATTAATTTTAAGTAAATTGTTTTGGTCTACTTGAGTAAAAACTAAGCTAACACTGTTTATTATTTGCATTTGTAAGAATATGTTACATTAAAAAAAGAAAAATCTTACAATTGATATTTTTAAAGTACATAGAAGACAGAAAAATTTTATTTAAATAACATGTTATGGCTCTATGATTTTAGTACATAGGAATCACAAAACGTTTTACAAGAAGCAATGAAATTTCATCACTAGCCGGGCGTGGTGGCGCATGCCTGTAATCCCAGCACTCGGGAGGCTGAGACAGGAGGATTGTTGTGAGTTCGAGACCAGCCTGAGCTACAAAGTGAGCTCGAGGCCAGCCCCGAACTGCATAGTGAGACCCTGTCTCAAAAAGACAAAAAAAAAAAAAAAAAAAGAAATTTCATCACTTACAAAATCATAGTATTTCCCTCTAATATTTGAATATAAAAAGTCAACTACTCATACTTTATCTGGTCAGCTGTGGTGTCCCCTGAAAGCAGGAGATGGAGCACAAAGATCACTGTGAGTTTGAGGCCAGCCTGGGCTATAGAAAGTCTCAAAAACTCAAAAATAGTCAAACCAACCAACCTAACTATCATGGTCTGCTAAAAGGTAAGGCAAATAGATATATTAGTTAGAAATGGGAGAGAATCATTAAAGGGGAATGAACTTATTATCAAGCTGCCTGGGAAATGGCCGGTAACTAGTACTTCTGCTTAAATTCCTACCTGTGTCATTCTGGTTTCACTTGCTCCACCTTCAGATTTTTTCTGCATCTAAAGAAAGACACTGAGTTTCCTCCATAAAGTAATTTTTCTAGAATAGCATTATAGAGCCAATTATTTTAAATGACTTACCACAAATATTAAGTAAGCCCATATCAGTGTGAAATAATTAGGAAATGGGATTGATACGACTTCATGTAAAATGTTTTAAAAAAAAAAAAATCATTTAGGGGCCAGGGATATAGCTTGCCTGGCAAGTGCAAGGTCCTGAGTTAATTCCTAGTACCCCCCTCCAAATCATTCAAATCAGAGACTTCCTTAGTAAATGTAGAAAAAGGTTGGTAATTTGATGAGACAGTGAAAATTCTTATTTGCCTTTTAAAATCCACTACTTTATAGTTGTACAAGAAAGTATTTATAAATGTCTATGTTGAGGTAGAAAATTTCTTTCAGGTCAGTGTGCTAAAAGCATTTAGCAAATGCTTTCTCAGGAAAGCGTGTCACTTCAATTTACAGGCTGGCTGGTTCCCCTGAGTTATATTAGAGGCTTTCTCAGAGCCCCCAGAGGCCACTTTCCATGCTTCGCACGCACCTTGGCCAGGCAGAAGCAGGCGGCCATGCGCACACGGTAGAAGCACTGCTCCTGCTCCAGGATGTCGGTGAGTGCCAGGCGCGAGGCAGGTGTGGGGAACTTCTCCAGTGCCAGGATGGACTCCTGCTGTGCCACCACATCACGCTCATAGCGCAGCTGGTACTGCCACATGAAATCAGCCTGCTCAAACTCCACCTTCCGCAGCACCGACATGTCGGGGTCGATCCGGATCCACAGCAAAGGAGAGTCGGCGCTGGGAGAAAACGCTTTAACTTTTAAAAAGGAAAAGCCTCTTATTTCTACAACATAAAATCAAGGCACTTACTGGCCAGACTCTAGATATTAATACACAAGACTGTTGAGGCTTACTGTATTTATTTTTTAAACTGCACTGAAGGGGGTGGAAAGATAGCTCATTGGTCTAAGTGCCTGCCTGGCAGCGCAATGACCTAGGTTCGATCCCCAGTACCACATGCTATGCTGGCCCAGAAACCACAGGCACACCATACCAGCCCTAAAAGCAGGCATGGTGGTGCATGCCTATAATGGCAGCACTAGTGAGGCTGAGACAGGAGGCTCACTATGATGCATAGTGAGACCCTGTACCAAATAAATAAATAAAATTTTTTTAAAATTGCACTGAAAAATGTTCTCCTATTCAACGTATGTCGACTTTCTCACGATGTGAGAATTTACATCTATCTACATCAACATTTTGCTAAAAATATTCAAGGATATGAAAACAGCTGTCACATAAAATCCTGAATCTCCCACTTCTTACCTTTTGGCATATTTACTTATGAAATGTGAAAAAAAGAGAGTGATAAATTTCTTCATTTCACCTTCTATAGCCTAATAGCTGACCATGACTATAAACATTACCCTTTACTGGAAATCAATTTGTGACTAAAAAACAAAAATACTATATTAATTTGCTCAGTTTACTTTTTTTAAATGCTTGACTCATGATTACTTTTCTTGAACAGCAAATTCTGTAATCACAGTTTTAAAGGAACTATGAGGGCTGGCCAGATAGCTCAGTGAATTAAACCACCTGCTTAGGTAGACCAGAGCCCAGGAGCCGGGGTTCAGGCCCAGGTGTGCTGTACTGGTCCCACTTTCAGGGCACACTGAGATTGCAACAGAGACTGGGCATGGAGGCATGCACCTGTAATACCAGCACTTGGGAGGCTGAAAAATCAGGAGACTCACTGAGTCCGACCTGTATAGTGAGTGAGACTCTGTATGTCCTGTACTAAACACATTTAAAAATAAAAGGAATTGTGAATTTATCCTTATGTGCTTCTTAAGTAACAATCATGACTTGAAAGTCAAGTATAGATTAACTGGGTATGTTGGTACACACTGCTAATTCCAGCACTTGGAAGGCTGAAGCAGAAAGACCCTCGTGAATTCAAGTTTAACCTGAGATACATAGTAAGCTCAAGGCCAATCTGAATTACAGAGCAAGACCCTATTACAAAACTTAGGTCTAGATTAAAACTTGCATCAAAAGAAAATCAAGCTGGGAAATAGCTCAGCAGCATAAGCACACAGCAAATGCAAGTTTCTGATTTCAATCCCCGGTACCACAAAAAAAAAAAAAAAGAAAGAAAGAAAAATATCGCTTGTAACATTAATTCAATTCAACAAATAGTACTGCGTGTTCACACAGGCAAAGTACTTGCTCTGAAACAATGTAAATTAACACTGATCTTGAAGTTTCTATATGGAAGTCACAGTGAGAATTTCAGCAGCCAGATTTGCACATAATTATCTTATGAAAGATACACAAAGACCAGATGAGGCAAAATAAAAAAGGATGAATTGCATTGCATTTAAAAATGAACATGGTCATAAATGTCACCACATGGCCACTAGGGTAGTGGCCTTTAAACTGTATTTTATAAACACAAGAAATTTCCACTTCCTGTTCCAAGGACAACCAGTGTTACTTGGTAGATGCCACTTGGGGTCAGCAGACACCCAAAGCACTGGGCCAGTCCCCATCATGACCCAGAGAACGCACTGCAAGACCGCAGGGCCTGTCCCTCAGGCATACCTCATATCCCCTCACTCCTGACCCAGCCCAGATGGCTCGGTCTCCTCGAGGAGCCATAATTCCAGCCAAGTTTGCCCCTACCACAGGGGATCTGCTGACTTAAAAAATGTTGAAGGTGTTCAGGTTGACAATTACATATTAAGTAACTTACTCCATTGCAGAGAGATCCATATCAACTTCTTCTCCATTCATCAATGGAATTTTCTTCTTTTTGTTCCTGTGTTTAAGGGAAAGTTTGAAAACTTTTCTAAAATCTGAAGATAAAAAGTAGCAAGTAATTGGAAGATCTCCTCAGATAGAAGGGATAGCATGTAGAACAGAACTTAAAACAATCTATTTTGAATCTAGAGGGAATATAAATACCGAAGTATTTTCCTGATGAAAGTTTAATGAAATGCAGAAATAATCTAATGTTAATTCAAAACACATTACTGTATATTCCCAACATCTGGTAGGTACAATGTTCTGCAGAGAAAGAACATCTACCATGAACAAATGCCTTTTAGTAATGAAAAAGATGGCCAGGGCTGAAGTGAGACATCATCCCAGGTCAGTGCTGCAGGCACACTAGTGTCCTGCATGGAATAAAGTGGCTAACAAAATACCTTGAGGGTTAATCACCACATAGAGCGAATGTGCAAAACTAAGAACTACTAGCTCGCATGATACTCAAGCATCAGCACTACTGGCTGACACACTAACAACTGTGGAAACATAAATTTAAGTCACAGCAGAGAACAGCCTTGCTATGTCCTTACAGCAGAGAACACTCAAGATGCCTGTGACCCAGCAAGCACTCTGGGAGGCTGAGGCAGAAACTCAGAAGGTCGAGCCCAGCCTGGGCAACTGAGCAAGGCCCTATCTCAAAAGGGCTGGGGATAAAACTCACAAGACCCAAGGTCCAAGCTCAGCACCACTCAGACAAACACCTAAAATGTACCTCTTAGTACAGAGGAGAAAACTCCACGCAGTGCTGTGAAAGTGATGGTTGCATGTTCCTAATCACAAAAGTGGACAGAGTAAGGGGGCTCAGGACCTCTAAACTAAGACTTTGTCTAGGACAGGCTGGGCTGCAGCTCCATGAGAGAGCACTCACCTATCACATGTGAAGCCCTGGGCTTGATCCCCAGAACCACAAAAAAAAAAAAAAAAAAAAAGAAAGAAAACACTGTTTTTCAGATTAAAATGATTAGAAGATTCACCATCAGAAGTTCTTAGTTCCCAAAACCATCATTCTCATCTGTCTGAAATGAAATCAAAGTTTGAAGACTTCTGTTCGTGAAATGGTGAGACTATGCACAGTCTTTCAACAGAGCACAGAAACATTCTCTTCTTTACTAGTCAGAAATGAATGACTGAATCCCTCACAGGGATAAGAAACAAACAAAGAATGCTGTGGTAATGCTGACTTGAAGTGAAACAAGAAAAAGGCTGCAGTGTGTTCCTCCCCTAACAATGGGACACACACAGGGCCTCTGTCTTGGCATGTGCAGCCTCTGGGATGTGTGGTGCAGCACTTGGGGTAGCCAGGACACAATGCTTACCTTCTGCTTTTGGAATGGCAGGGAATGTCATGTTTCAGACTGTTTTCTTCTATCTGCAGTGTATGGTTGAAGGATCCATCTAGCTCCTGCACCGTCACTTTAAGTGGTCCCTTAAAACAGAAAACATTCCATTCAGAGACAGTGCTACAGAACGTGTCTGGCTGCATGCAGACAGAAGCACAGCAAGGTTCAGAATAAAAATGCACACACACAGACACAGGGCACCAGAGCCAAGGGAAGGCCAGGTCTGCTCTGAAGGCCTCAGCCCTCCTCTGACACATGGCTCTTACCTGCTTTCCTCTCTGCAAACAAAAATCTCACACTGCTTCTAACCAACAAGCTCCTCCAGACCTTCCCAGAGACTACGAATTAAGCAGAGGATATTGTAGAAAGAACACCTACCACATATTTCTGAGTCCCAGGAGATGTATAATCTTGTTTGATTTCTAATTCTAAGACATTTCGTTTTCTGTTAAATGCAAAACTTCCGTAAAATTTCACCACTCCACTCTGGTCTCTGCACAACTGTGAAGGAGATGAATGTGTACCACACAGATAGACAAGCTGCTGCTGCTGCTGCTACTGACGCATGCACAACTCTCCAACCTAGCCCAGCCATGTAGGGCCCGGATATGTGCTTCATTAGAACCAGGTGGCAACACACTCAAGGCTTTTGAGGAAAATGTTTTCCTAGATTTATTTTTTAAGTTTTATTTCATTATTATTATTTTTTGTATTTTAGGGAAGGGTCTACAGGGTGTTCAGGGTCTCACTACTACACAGGACTTGTAGTGATTCTCCTGTTTACAGCCTCCCAAGTGCTGGGATTACAGGTGCGCGCCACCATGCCCAGTCTCAATGGCCATCTCAGGGCACCCCAGGGGTGGGGCCAGCACGTTTCCCTAAATTTAAACAAAATTTCTGAAACACTGAAAAATCTGTTTTGAGAGAGGAAAAATCATTCTGCTGCTCAGCAATTGCAGGGTCCAAGATGACACTCATGTGGTGGTGGCCTGAGAAGCTCAAAGTCAGAAAGGCTCACACAAGCCTTCATCCACTGCCACCTGATTCCTTATGCATAGTCCGATAGATACCAGGTGCACCAAACACTACGTGCATCAATGTGCGTGACCCTCAGCAGATGCCACAGAGGAAATGATTCATTTTAGTTATTCCCACTGTGCTTTAGAAATAATCACTGTATATTCCTTGTAGCTCCCCAAACCCGACTCCCCTCACATATATCATTCTACACTTCCAAATTCTACTGAAAAGGATACACCCACTGTTTTATTAAGGGCTGGATGTCTTTGCCAGAGACATTGGAAATCGATTTCAAAAATCCAGATGTAGAAACCAACATCTGACTCCACATATGTGACTGGAACTTCTGCGATGAAGCAGTACTGGCCAGACTTAGCAGTTTATTGAAAACCTGTAAGGATGAAAGCACTGTTTAGTAAGTCCATGTAATACACTGTATCAGCTGTGCGTGGTGGCCACTTTGCACTTTAACTTTATTGTAGTCAACTCTCTTAGTACATTAACTTCTAGTTAAACACTAGAAGCAACAAACATGCTATGATTTAGACAACCACAGTATAAAGGCACTCTTCACGCAAACATTTCTTAATCTAAGAATGTACTAGACAGAGAATATTCTGTCTGTTGAGAATTAGATCGATGTTAATACCTACAGTTCTCTTTGCCATAAGAGAGAAGTACTCATCAGGAGCCTAACACTCTGTTTCAGGCATTCAATAAATCTGTGTTCTTTTTCCTATTAAAACCAAGTGAGGGGCTAGGGAGCTAGCCCGTCAGTCTAAATGCCTGCCTGGCAAGCACAAGGACCTGGATTTGATCCTGGATACCACATGACATGCCTGCCCCAGTACCTAGATGGCCACCAAAACCAGACGTGATGACACACACCTCTAATTCCAGCACTGGGGAAATTGAGACAGGAGGATTACTATGAACCCAAGCTGCATAGTGAGACCCTGTACCAAATAAAAATAAACAAATAAATGATTAAAAAAAAAAAACAAGTGAGCCAGAAAGATCAGCGTTTAGGCCAGCCTGGACTACTCTGTCATTATAAGACCAGCCTGGGCTACATAATGAGCCCTTTGCTTTCTCTATTGAAATCATTACTACATGAAATTCTAACTTAATATTCTAAGCACTATAAATACAACACTGTATGGATACGTTGGTTATGTTCATGCTCACATTCTAGCTTCACCGTCCTAACAGTCACACAGAACTCAGGCCAGGCACAGACTGAGAGTGCTCCAACACCTGAGGAAAGGCAGATCAGAGCAAAGGCTACTCATAAGCACCTACCACATGCAGCCAGAACACACGCAGCTCTTCCTGCCTTTCAGCTCCCCTATTAGCGCCTACCTGGAGCATGAATTCCATGCTGATTCTGTTCTCGATTAGTCGCATCACAAGATGGGCCTTACACTGAAACATCGTGTAGTACTCCCAGGACAGCGTATGTGGGTGCTTTATAGAGAAGTGCAGGTGGGATGCTGGACTGGAAGAAGAAAGAAGCAGATTCACTTAACAAAATTTGGCTGCCTAATGAGCGACAAACCATAGATGGAGCAAAGCAGCATATCAAAACCTCATCTGAATGCCTTATCTCAGTAACATCCTTGTTACAAGAAACTCTAAAGCTAGAAGATTATGAAGGTTTACTAAGAGACACAAAGAACACCCTGAATAAATGGAAACGTGTGCAGCTTCTAGGCAGGAAGACACAACACTGTGTATATTTAAATTCTCTCTCCACCTACCAACAGTCATTGCAATTCTAAGCAACATCCTAACGCAAAAGCACACACAAAAAAACTATGATGAATCGGATATCCAAAAGAAACAAGCAAAAACAATAATGTAAGTATTGAAAGACAATATAGCAAACAGTTTTACTTCATAATCTTGAAGTGAAAAAGCTTTTCCTAGTGAAAAATATGAAATCCCAGACATAAAGACCAGAATAGTGGCTAGGGATATAGCTCAGCAGCGTAAGTACCTGCCTAGCAAGTGCAAGGTCCTAGGTTCGATCCCCAGTACCATAAAAAAACAAAATTAACTAGGTAAAAATAAGATTTTAGTGAGGAAAACAACCACCAGCAAAAGAGACAGTTCAGAATTATTTATGATGCATAAGAACATTCAAATTGTTCACTTTTCATGATTTCATGTAATGTTGTTGTAAATATCCTTTCATATGCACTCAAATATTTCTGCACACTACATGCCAAGGAGCAGAACTTTTATCTAATTGCATGCCTAAAAGAACCACTGCTGAATCTAAAAGCAACCAAAAACACTACAGTGAGACAAAAAATGCGGGCACCAACAAAAGGTCTTCCAGGACCATGACAAGTCCTATGCTCATAGCCCAGGTGTCAGTGGCGCTTCTCCAATCTTCACAGCGACACCTGGTCTCCAATGTCATGTTCCACAGGCTCCACCCTCCAGCGGGCTCAGGGTCAAGGGGGCCTCCTGCTTCTTGCTTAGCCTATGTGCAACCCCCTGACACAGGGGAGCACCCTCCCAAAGCTCCAGGCATGCCTAGACTCCCCCTCGACTACACTATGTAGAGCTCCCAGCTGTGCAGAATACACTCCCATAGTCCCTAACAGAACATTTTAGAGCACTGGCTCACAGCAGCACCAACAATGACCAGCTGTCAGATACCCTTAAAAACCTAGCATACTATAATTTAATGTCTGTACCAACACAGTATTTATTTATTTTATTTTATTTTTTGGTAGAATTGGGGATTGAACTCAGATCCTTGAGCTTGCCAGGGAAGCTCTTATTCGACTAAGCCATCTCCCCAGCCCCTCAACCAAGTATTTATAAAATTATTTTTATATCTCAGTTACTACTTCCAAACTTACATGGATTAGTAGCTTACAGGAGCATTAGCAATGAATATGAATAGGAAAATGGTTACATAAATGCAAGACACTGTGGATTACAGTATTTAAAGGAACAAGGTAAACGTTCATAGTCATAAGGAATGTTTCAAACTACTTTTAAAAAAATATAAAGTAGTGGGCTGGGGAGATGGCTCAGTCAAATAAGCACTTCCTTGGCAAACGCAAGGGCCTGAGTTCAATCCCCAGTTCCACCAAAAAATTAAAATAAAAAATTATATATATATATATATAATTCAATTATATTTTTTAAATGCCAAATACACATAAAAGCAAATTATTCATTTGCCTTTTTGAGATAATTGCCAGACAGTCCAGGCTGGCTCTAAGTTCCAGACAATCCTGCTGGCCCCACCTCCTGAGTGCTGGGTTGACAGATGCACCCTAGCTCAGCCAGGTGACTACTGCAACAGTGTAGAGGACAGTATAGCAGATTTATAATCACAGTTTTCTCCACGGGGAGGAACCGACAGGGTAAAAGGCAGTAAGAGGGCTAAAGCAGGGCCTTTCCTCTAGTCCACAAGCTCTGAAACTGCCTGGTACTTCTCCAAGGAGCAGGTGTACATGCTTTCACACATCAAGCTTTAAAACAAAAAAAAAGGAGCACTAAAGTGGGCACACCATGGCCCAGTGTTCAGGGTAAATATTCAGCTCTGTGCAGAAACTGTAGGGGGCTCCCACCCAGCAAGATGTCATGTCCTCCTCGGAAGAAAAACCCAAGCCTGCCTGACTCCTGCCCTGGGAAGGCCGCTGCCTTTCCTCTCGTCTGGTGCCTCAGTAGCATTTCTGAGTACTGAAGCTGATCCAGCCAATCCTAATGGCTGGTGGTAAAATCGCTTTTCCTGAATCACACAGAGTTACTAGGGCAGCTAATGCTAGTGACTATCATCGTAGAAAATGTTTTGGTGTGTGGTACACGCACCATGTAATGGCCGAGGAGCGACACCTGCAGCCATCTAGTGGTCCTGACAATGTAAATGGTGCACCAAAAAATCTGTTGACAGCATGAAGTGATGGGGAAACCAAAGGAAAGTTTCCACCAAATTCAACACACAGTCATTTACGTGCTCATGCTGCTGAAATTATCTAAGTGTAAGCTTCAGAGATATCGCCTGCCTACCCATTCAACTACCTATCAATCTATTGTGGTACTGCAGGAGCCAAGCCTTTGTGCTGAGCTAAATTTTTGGCCTTTCTTTTGAATTTTTTGAGACAGTGCAACTTCCGAGGTTGCTCACATTGGGTTCAAATTTGTGACCCTCTTGCCTTGGCTTTCCAGAGTGCTAGGTTACAGGTGTGTGTCCCCATGTCCATCTTATAAACTTCAATGAGAATAGTACAATACAGTGGTACAAGGACACAGACAACACAAATGCCTTATTTTTAAAAGTTTTCTTCTTTGGTTTAAATCCATTCACAGCATCTCATACAGTAAATATCGTAAACCAATGAAGGCAAAATGAGACAGTGTTATCCTGAGTTTGGCTCTCACAAACGGGAGGGCAGTCTCATAGGACAAGTTTCACAACATCATCTCTGAACAGCAAACATACTTATCCTTCTCTTTTCCTCCACCGAATATGGGATGCAATAAAACTCCCCCAGTTTTAAGTTCATATGCCACTATTTTATCCAGCTCCTAAAAAAGATTCAAAAATTGAAGTCAGCAAAATTTGTTTACACACCAAGTTTTAGAAGCAAACTACACAGTACTCTTTCTTGGACTCCAACAGTAAAGTTCTCAGGGTAAGCGTTAGGAGGTGACTTCATGGCCCAATAAACAGCCAAGAGCACAAGCGGTTGAGGCTGATAAGCTAAGAGGCTAAAAGCCCTGTGGCTCCCACCATCCTCATCCCCAGCTGCCCTCGCCTGACGCTGCTGTTCCCTTCTCAGGGTCCTGTTCCTGGAAACATGGGCAAGTGACAATACCAGTGGGGGTAAGTTAGGCCAGGAGGCCATTTTTAAATTTCTCCAGACTTCTCTATAAAAAAAATAGACAAAGCACAGTCATGCTGGAAACTCCTGATTAAGTAATACAGCTGCACCATGAAAAGGCAAGTGACCAGCGCTGTGGACAATGGGAACCGAGGCGATCATCCTCCACTCCCCATTTCTCATTTGCAAGACCCTGACGACAAGTGAGCTACGAGCTGCTACAGGAGGGTAATGGCACCCCACACAGGAGCAGCAGTAGGTCAGGTTTCCTTCTTCTGAAAAGCAGAACAGGTTCTTACAGTTCTGGATGCCTGCAACCCTTCATGGCTCTAGCTGCTTAACCTTCTGGCTAAACTCATGTTTGGCTAATGAAAGATGTAAAACAGGATAAAAGAACAGACAGAGGAGTATGCTTAGCACGCAAATTAGAGCTGGAAGTTTCCACTTAGAAGGAAGCATCAATCGAAGCACCACATACATAATCACAAGGCTGCATGTGTGGCCAGAATGGGACATGCAGCACAGTGGATTTTAACTTCTTGGCCAAATCTTTAAGTGATGGAAAAAGTGGTAGTGAAGAAAGCGGTGGTGAAGAAGTGAACACAGACGCACTAAAGGGCTATCGGCACATAATCAGCGGCTGTATGAGCAGACAGGCATGCATGGCCCATGTGGGTTGTGTCCCAAGCTCTGCCCATGAAGGCGCTGCCCACACGCTTCACACAGATGCAGGCGGGAAGATGAGCTTGCCGCAAAACTCAGCACTGATGGAACCCAGACCCATGCCGGGGGCCAGCACACATCTAGTAACTACTCTGGCCAGCATTCAGCGTTCTCTTTCTGAGGGAAGGAAAGCCTGCAGGAGCAACTCCAAAAAGGGAAAACGCACACCACTGCTAAGGAGATAGCTCAGCAGCACAAGTGCCTGCCTAGGAGCACAAGATCCTGGGCTGATTGCCAATATAAAGTAATACAGAGAGAAAGGAAAATGCATACATCCAGTCACTTGTCTTTGGAGCAATTCGCATTTTACAAGGAAAAAGTATTTTAGTCATTAAAAGGAAAGGACAAGATAAGAGGAAGTCAGAAGCACTAACTCAGTGTCACAGGAGTGGGCAAATGCAGTTGGGATTACCTCTTTGATCCAGTGGCGGTACTCGTTTACACCAAATGTTTTCTTCATCCACAGTCCATAAATATAGCCTGAAATCCCCTTCAGCACCCACTCATCAGACCTAGACAAAAACCCAAACTGTGAGCACTACGCATTTCTGCAGCACTGGGGTCCAAGGCCTCACTCTGCACCTCCTGCTTCTACCTCTCCCCCTCGGAGGTACCTTGAGGTCACACTCTTCCCTTGAGGGCAGGAAGGACACGGCAGGGGTATGTATACCTCCCTCCTTGGCAAGGGCCTGAGACTGATCAGTGATGACTCAGCTGGTCTGTCACTATGCCTTCCCATCCGGCTCTCTATGAGACTGAGCCTGCATCAGGCTAATCCACAGGGCTGTGCTACCTCTCTGGCTGGAGTATCTGCTGCATGGAGATGCCTGCACTGCAGGTCCTGAGCTTCATGTGCAGCAGAGGCCAAAGCCTAAGCTTTGCTACTTGTGTTTTTCATCTGAGCATGGCCACCCACTTACCCATTCACACTGTCTTCCCTCTACTCATTAGTTAGGATTGGGTTCCTCACACTGCTCTTTGATACAGTTATGTAATTTAAAGAAAATTATAAATCAAGAGGCTGTCCCTGCCAGCATGAGAAAAAAGCACCTAAGATCTACACAGGATCCATAGCATAAAGTGGTGATGGTGACCATTTTAGAGGTCAAGTGTGCTAACTACAACCCCAAGCCCACTTACTTAATGCACGGTGCCAACACTGCAGTTAACCTGAGAACTGAACAAAGTACAACTGTTATCTGATGGGAGGCTGCTGGGCTTGCTCACGCACCTGCTGCATGCGCCACCACTGGCATGAAGAATCTACAATCCAAAATTACCAGCTTAAGGGAGTCTTACTCATTTCTTTAAATTCATCTCAAGTTAAATAAGCAAGCAAATCCCTGTACTGTCATCAATACTGCAGGGAATCAGTTTGCCCTAAGCATTACCTGGACGTTTCCAACTGCTTTGAACACTACAGCTGGATAATTCTCCAAATATTCAAGTTGTGTATATTCCGTTATAGGAGAGAATTTTATCAAAAAATTTACCTGATTTTTATGATAAATTACAGAAGCAATTATTCTGTTTTTATGGTCAAAAAGTTAGGCTGAAATCCATAGACCTCTTTTTTTTTAATGTTTTATTTATTTGGTGCAGTTCAGACTCATACTGATGCTCCTGTCTCAGCTTTCCCAGAGCTGGGATTACAAGTGTGCACCACCATGCCTGGTTTTGGTGGCTGGCATGGCATACTCAGGGTTCCAGGGCCAACATGACATGCAGGACCAGGGCTTGAACCCAGGTCCTTGCACTTGCCAGGCAGGCACTTAGACCGCTGAGCTATCTCACCAGATATTTTCTGTATTCTATACTGTCTTTCAAAGCAGCTTTTAGCAACTTGGGCAAAGGTCATCTCCCACCAAAGGAAAAGAAAATGAATGCATGGCTCCTTGGCTACTCTTCTCTGGAGCTGGGAACATGGAGATCACTCACTTACCAAGACATTCTGGAGATGAAGCATCCAAAAAACTGCTGGGCCAAGGACTGAGCTAAGCACCTCCTCGTCAGAGGGGTCTCATCAATAATCATGGCACTATGTAGAAGATTCGTACTGGAATTCACAAGGCAAGGACACTAATTATAACTAAGAAACAATTAAAGTCCTCCTCCTTAGCCGGAATTAAGTTCACAATCTTAGCGACCTCTGTGTAGAGTAAGGAAGACAAAATTTGTCACCAAACACATGGAAAATCTTAATAACCAGTAACTTTTTTGCTGTATCATGTACTTTTAAACAGATTATCCCACTGGATTTTTCCAACACTGTAGAATATGCAGGGGCAGTATTATGCCTCCATCTTACATATGAAACTTACAGATCTGATCTTTCAAAGAATGAGCAGCAGAGGGTTGGGTAGAACATGCCTATGTGTCCACAATTCAGGCTCCTGGGGAGCTGAGGCAGGAGGATTGCAAGTTCAAAGCCAGCTTGAGCAACTTAGTGAGACCTTGGCTCAAAATTAAAGAATAAAAAAAGGGCTAGGAATGCAACTCCGCAGTATAGCGCCTACCAGAGCATGTAAAAGGAACTGGCTTCAAACCCCAGCACCATCAAAACCAAATCCTCTCACAATTTTTTTTCCTACAGATTTCTGATCACATCAGTAAACTTTTAAACATTGCTCGAAAAAGTCTTACTACATATCAAAATAATAATATGCATATTTTAAAAACTTACAAATAGAAAATAGACTAAAAAAATAGGGAAAACGCTAGCATCAGTTCTGGATGAAAGTGTGTTTTTTGAGTTACGTCAAAATTTTCTTCATGTTTTTTCCAGGTTTTCAAATTTTAAAAACACTAGATGTTTGTTTTTTTATGAAGTCTACATCTAAGTTAAAGAAAAAAACTCCAACTTAAAACTGATCATAGGGCCAGTGAAATAGCTTAGCAGACAAAGCGCCTGCTTAGGCAAGCATAGGGACCAGGGTTCAATGCCCGGTAACGCATGACACATGGACCCTGCCCTCAGGAACGCTGAGCCAGCAACTGAGACCAGGAGTGGATCACTATGAGTCCAATCTGCATAGTGAGACCCTGTACCAAATACATTAAAAAAAAAAAAACCTGATCAGAATGAGAGCAACTTCTCTTCCTCTCATGACTCCAGGCAGTGTGCTTCCTGTGGAGGAGACACTGACCTGAAAATGCTCATGGATGCGTACGCAGCCACCTCAACGTACGCCTCATCAATGAAGACAGTCTTAAAGCAGGAGTACGGATACCGGCATGTGAGGATCTCTTCATAGAACTCAAAGACCTCATGGAGGTAGGATGTGGTATGTTTAAGCAGTGGAAGAAGCTGGGGCAAACAAAAATGAGTGACCTGAAAAGGGAGAACAGGAACGTCAGAAAGAGAGGAACCATTTTTGGGACATTAAACTTCCTAAATACCTCAATTATAAATGTTTATAGTAGTACACAGAAACATGCTATTGTAAAATTAGTGATTACTTTTACTGAAAGTTTACAAAACAAATATTCACTGTACTGAAAAGCTAAATACATGATGGATGATAAGACTGTGAAATAATAATTAAGACTCAGTGAAAACACAAGTTTGGCTCCACATTAAATGCCTCCTAATATGCACCCCAAGATTAAATTTCCAGGGGCCAGGGAGATGGCCCAGTGGAATAAGAGCTTCTCTGGCAAGCCCAAGGGCCTGAGTTCAATTACTAGTTCCACCAGGAAAAAAATAAATAAATTTCCAAATTTTATTATAGTTCCACCTCTGATGTAGCTAACCTAGTAGACACTGCACATTTTACAGTACTTAGTCATTTTTCATTGCCTTTCTGGTTTGCTTTCTGTGGCACTAAGCATGGAGCCCAGGCCTTGGACCCGCCAGGCGTGCACTACTGTTTATCCCAGCCACCAGCTGGTGAGTCCTATTTACGTAACACCAGCGCCACCAGAACAGTGACTCCTCTGCTGCAACCACAACCATACTTGAGGGTCACTGCAAACTTACTGGAAGTCAGAGGACACAAAGTGCTTGCAAGAGACACGGTAATTCTGGTTTTCTTAAGTTACATCTCAACCTGGACACACATCACATATTCATGGGACAACAGTGCTGAGTGACTGCAACTGGGACACAGCCCACTGTGAGCACAACACACAGTAAAATTTCATGCAGGAGACAGGAAGTGAAGTGATCGCAACAAGTGGGACAAGAGCCTGAGAAGTCAGGCTAGGAAAGCAGACCACCTAGACAGTCCAGGGCTCTTAAGCACAATACTTATATGAGTCAAAGACAGGAACAAGTGTGCTGCGATTATAATTATAGACATAGGTAAACCAATCTGAGTATTTTTTAAATTTCAGTTTTTTCAACATGGTGCTTAGTATTCCAAAAGATACCTGATGTATCCGCCTAACATTACAGGCTATTTTCTGCAACTAATTCTATTCATCATTTATGTCAACTTTGCCTAGCACAGTTTGTAAGTACAACTGTCCCATATCTCTGATATCTGGAAAAGCATAAACTTAAAATTGCAGAGCAAGTTTTATTCTCACATCAACATATTCAGAGGCAAAAAAAAAATCCTCAGGCAGGGTTAGAATTCTGATCCATACACTCATGATGACCTCTCCCCCTCTGAAACGCACTCACTGAAGAACCCATCACTCACTAAGTACGAGGCAGACTCTCCCTGTCAAGAGTGGAAAGGAGGGGACCATGTAGGGCATGAACCCTCTTTTGGTCAGGAGTGCCAGGCCAAGGGGCAGGAACAGGGACAGGTGCTGCAGCTCACCTCATGCATGTAGGGGTCCACGAGGATCTCAAAAGGGCCAATGGCCAGGGAGATGTTGGAGGCTGCAGTGGGGATGGTGAGCATGTAGTGGAAGGTCTTCTTCCTCATGTCATGGGTATACACCGTCTCCACTAGGTCTCCATTGGACACGGCCACCATGGCAGCATCCACTGTGAACTCCAACTTCCACGTACACAGCTCAGAGTAGGAATCCACACATGGGAACCAGAACCTGAGCACAAGATGACCAAGTGGGACACAAGGGAAGCGCGTTCCCTTCTGCCCCCATCCAAGTTATCAGAGCATCCCATCCAGCCAATGAAACTCTTTACTTTGTTTCTTGAAAGAATCTTATTTAAAAATCTACTTCCAAGTACTAATTTAGCAATATTTAGAAAAGACATCATCTGGCACCTCCAGGCTAAATCCTATTACTCAACTCTTGAGTTTCTTTTTTTTTTAGGTACTGGGAATTGAACCCAGAGCCTCCACTACATTCCCAGCCCGAAGTGATTATTATTTTTATTTTGCAACAGAGTGTCACTAAATAAGTTGCCCAGGCTGGGTTCGAACTTCATGCTCCTGCCCCAGCCTCTCTATGCTAGATCACAGGCAAGCACCTCCCCAGGCTGGGAGCCAATTTTGCTGGGTGTGTTTGCCGAATTTAAGGCAGCATAGGAAGGCAGTGGCAATCTGTACCTATTTTGAAGATGAGGAAACTGAGGCTTGGAGAAGTTGAGTGACTGAGTTTCCTATTTTTAAATTAAGAAATTTTACTTGTATATTCACACTGGTCAGTTTTTTCTCAGCATTCATTTCAGAAAACAAATTAAAATATATTTAGTGCTGGCCCTGCCCCAGGTTGCGCTGTAATCCCAGCTGTTGGGAGGCTATAAACAGGTGGATCACTACTAGTCTGATCTAATAGTGAGACTCTGAACACTCTGTAGACCCTTCCTTAAAATACAAAATAAATAAATTAATTAAAATAAAATATATTTAATCTTCAGAATCCATTCCCAAAGTTCAGAAACTGTCTTTTTCAGAGTACACAACACATTGTATAAATTCAAACTGAATGCTGCCAAAGCCACATATTTTTGTCTATTAACTTAGGTCAGTCCATGTACTCGCTTCAGCAGCACATATAACTTAGGTCAGTCCTATTATGTGCCAAGTCAGTACCATACTTATTACAGAAATATAAATGAACATAAGACATGATTCTTAGCTCACTGTGAGAACACACACATAATGAAACTGTTTCAGCACTGAACTACACACCTATGAGAATAGAATTATGGACTATTACACAGGAAGATGTAGGTAAATCTCACTTTCAAGGTTAAACAAAACAACTATAAAGAGCGTAACATATAAGATTCCATTTCTGTACGCTCCAATGGCAAGTACAAAGTGCGGTGATTGCTAGAAGAGCCAGGGGCACGTCAGGCAGCAGGGCAGCTGGGCAGGGAAGATGTGCAGGGCGTGAATGGGAGGAGAACTCCATGCCTCTGTAAAATGCAGACCTCATTTGAATATAAACTAAATAGATTGTTTACCATAAAAATTCATGGAGCTTAAAATTTGTACCATTTTTTATACACATACTTGATGACTTCACTATGCAATTAAGGAAAGAATCAAGATGATTATTTCAGAATGCTACACTTGGAAGATCAACTACAGGGAACAATGGACTCAGGTGTGGAAGAGACACGAGTGCAGGGGAAATCAGACTCACACTGACTTACACTAAGTGAGCACACTGAATACATATGTGCTGAGAAAATAAAATGAGCTGAAACCGTCAAAAGCTGCCAAAGTACCTCGTCGAGTTCTGGTAGCCGCAGGAGAAGACATGGGCACCCCGCTCTGCCATGCTGCCCTCCACGCTGGGCACCACGAAATGCAGGCCTCCTTTAGGCTGATCCAGGGAGAAGTTGATGTGTATCTTCAGCACCTTCAACTCTGCAATAAAACACACACAACAACTGCATGGCCCGTGACCAAGTAACTGAATGCAAAGTGGGAAGCAAGGCCTGAACTTTAGATTAAAACCACCCTGCTCACACAGTCTGGGCTTCGTCATCTCTCACCCAACACCAGCTCAACAGCCAGCCTACTCGCACTGCTGTCTCTCCGGGGAGAGCACCAGTTCCTGCACTCATTGCAGCACCTGCGACAGCACAGCATCTAGAGGCAAAGTCCCCAGTCCTGCTCCAGACACCTTCGGCTTTCTCATCCAACCCCAGATCTGACATTTCAGGTTTTACTTCCTTTAACATTTCCCTGGATTGCTTCTTGGCCTTTTGGCTAAGATCAAGTGTAACATTTCCCTGGAAATTTTGGAGTTAAAAGAAAGAGGGGGGAGTTAATTAGGACCCTCAAGAATTTGGAATAGAACTTCTGTATATTAAGCACATGCTGCCAAGCATGGTGTGTGCACCTGTAATCCCAGCACTTGGGAGGCTGAGGCAGGAATACCACTATGAGTTCTAGGCCAGCCTGGCTAAATGGCAAGAACTTTGCCTCAAAAAAAAGAAAAAAAGGACAACCAGACAGCTCAGCAGACTAAAGGGCCTGCTTACACAGAGCACAGTAGCTGGGATTCTATCCCTGGGCATGCCCCTGGGGCATGCTGAAAGGGCAATTGAGATTGGGCGTGGTAGCACACTCCTATAATCCCTGTACTTGGAAGGCTGAGAACAGAATCACCACAAATCCAATCTACATAGTGAGACCCTGTTGACCCTCTACTAAAAGAAAAAATGCTATTTTTATTAAAATTTTAAAATATTTAATTCCCCCCAATATTATAATCATCTGAACAAGCAATGCTGAAACCCTAGGCTGGGCTGAAGGGGGATCTCTTTCTACACACCCCCACCACGGCCCACAGACATAGAAAGCAGAACCACACTCTTTCTCCTTCTTATCCTGGCTAATTCCCAGAGTGAGGGCAGACAAAGCACTCTTAGAACACTGCAAAGGCTGCAACTCAACACAAGGAGAATGAAGACCGGAAGGATCTGCCTAAGAAGTCTGGGATGGTGCCAGGAGCTTGTCTAGCTCCACAGCCAGGGCTTAGCGAAGAGGGCTTCGTCCGTCCCTCACTCTCACCACACCCAGACGGCTGTTCTACAAAATGAAAGGTGATGAGACAACTTTTGAGGGTCCTTTCCCCATGTCACTGCACAGGCTCTCAGAGCCGGACACGCTGTTGCATCCATGTGATTTTTACAAACACCTTTCACTTGGAAAGCAGCAGTGAAGTTGGCTAGGATGCAGCTCATGGTGGGGTGCTCACCCGCATCCATGACAGCCTGGCTTCTGTCCTCAGCAGCACACAAGGCCCACCCCAATAGTGAGACCGCCTGAGCCACAAGTCCCTTCAGCCAGAACCCTAAGGAGAAAGGTCCCACCCCCCTGTACTGCACCATGTTAAGTGATGATTAGAGCCCACCAGCTTCCAGTGTCCACCTGGCCCCTGAATCCACCCTGTACTGCAGCCAGGCCCCAGGTGCCTACCATCCACATGCTTCCACAGCTCAGATGGAACCTTGATACAGAGCTCTCCATTTCCTGCATCGGGGTCCACAGCACTGACCGCAGCAGCATATGCGTTGGAAAAGTAATTGAGGTTTCTCCTGGAGGAAGTCAAAGTTTAATTACAGCAGGTCACACGTTTTCCCAAGTTCTCTGCATGTCCCCTGCAGCTGTCTTAAGTAGCATTTAACAAGGATCATTTCTAAGCACTGCTACAAAATGCACAAGAATACTTTTGAGGCAGGTAACTGTTGCTCCCCTGAGCACATTAAACACTATGACTAGAAAGGCACTGGTGGGTGCACGTTCTACTGAGCAATTACGACCATGGTAGTGTTTGTTCATTTTCAAAGCCACTGTACTTACTTACACTGTAAAAGTAAGCAATACATGTAAAACTGGAAAATAACCATGGCAAAAATATGAAGGGTTCAAAAGGCTTTATAATTTGACAAAAACAGAGGCTTGAAGAAGTGAGCAGCACCAGTCCATCCCTGTGCTGGCCTCTTGGTGGCCAGGAGCTCCGGGGCCCAAGCACTGCACACACTGCAGCAGCCAGCACTAGAGCAACACTAGCCTTGTCATCCTGTGGCCTGTCTCCCAGGACAGGAAAAAGGAGAGAAAACCTAGCAATTTAGTTCCATAAAACAACATATGCCATGGATGTACTCTCCTTGCTGGGTCAATCAAAGGGAAAAACCAAGGGACCGAGGGCAGGGTGCAGGGTGCAAGCCTCCAGCTCCCACCTCATCTACAGATCAGCTCTGTGGCTGCATCCTGATACCAGGACAGCTTTAGAAGGTCGCCAGACTCTCAGAACTGGCAGAGCCTCCCCCTCTGCCAAAGGTCTTTCTACTGCTCAGAACAGAACACAGCTCTTCAGGATAGCAGCTACCAAGAATAAGGTTCTGGAAACTCACAGACCCCTCAGTGTCTGGGCATTTATTTTCCATGCCTTATGTAAAATAAAAGGTGCTAAATGTCACAGCCATTCTGAAGTCAGCACTTCTAAGGAGCAGGCTGGCTGCTGTACTGCAGGCTGAGCACGGGTCCTGGGCTACACTCCCAGCCAGTGACAGCGAGGCCGTACACAACACCTATTTCTTCAGTGGAAGCCACTTTGCTGTCCTTTAGGTATGCAGTTTTATAAACTTCAACACAGGTGAAGATTCAGACAACCACCACCGCAGTCAGTTCCATCACCCACAAAAGTCCCTGTTGCTATGCCTTATCCCTCAAATAGTCACACAGGATGTCACCTGGGGAGACGGCTTGTCCTATTGCCCAAATCCAGCCATATGCCACGTGTATCAGTAATGAGTTACAGTGGTCCGTAAAATACTAAAATGTACACACTCCTTCTTACAAGTGAGCAACATTACACTGTGTACAGTGTTTTCCTCTAACTGAGGCAAACTTCTGGTCACAACACAGCTGCTACAAGCAGCGGCACAGGTTTTTTGAGAATACAAGCTTCATCCCTGTATTCTCAACATCAGGCGTGGGTCCTCTGAGTCCCAAAGTAAGCACATGTTTAATTCTAGGAATCTGCAGCTGGCAGTCTCCGAAACAGCTACCTAGACTATCCCAACAAAGGATCAAAGGGCCAGTGGCTCCAAATCCTCACTAGCAATTAGTTTCAAAGATACTGTATGTACAGGTTAGAATGTCTTTTCACTAAAATTTATAACAATGGAATCAGATTGCTAAAAAAATTTTATCCTTCCCTTCTTAGTTATCTTTCAAATTAAATAAAAAGGGGCTTGGGTATAGCTTAGTGGTAGAAAGTGTATGCATAGCATGCATAAGGCTCTGGGTTCAATCCCAAAAACACACACACACACACACACACACACACACACACACAATTTGTTCAAAAGGGAATCCCAAAGTACTCCCCCAAAAAAGGAAACCTCAGCTGGGCTTGGGGGCACACTCCTGTAATCCAGCACTGGGGAGGCTAAGACAAGAGGATCGCTACAAGTTCTACACCAGCCTGGGCTACACTGCGATGTAAGTTCAAGGCCAGACTGAACTTCATAGCAAGACCCTGTCTCAAAAAGATTAAAAAGAAAAGAAATGCCTTTTTACTTCCTATCTCCTTATCTATGTCTCCTTTCCTTACATCACCAGACAGTTCAAAAGTGCTGAACCACAACAAATGTTAAAGCACACTATACCAAGGGTCCAGACTTCAACTTTAAAACAAATAAGGAGCTGGGCATGGTGTCTCACTCCTGTAATCCCAGAACTCAAGAGGCTGAGGGAGGAGGATTGCTGCAAATTTGAGACCAGCGTGGGCTACAAAGTGAGTTCAAGGTCAGCCAGAACTGCATAGTGAAACTCTGCGTCAAAAAGATCAAAAATAAAACAAAATTTAAAATGAAAATGTGATGGGTAGGACAGTGGTCTGTAAGATACTAAAATGTACCACGGATCAAATATGACCAATGAACCTGAAGTTGTGTTCTGAATCTATATATATATATATATATATATATATATATATATATATATATATATAAATTGCTTCAATGCAAACTTTACAGGTTCACTAAAGGAAACCCACTTCAGAAATAACACAATGGAGCAACATGTCAAGACCTTCACCATCTACCTTTACCAAGGGTCCCTTAGGGACACACAGGTCACCGATGGGAGACACCGCTTATATCCAACTACCAGGAAAAATAGCAGTATTTCTTCTAAATGGTGTGTTTCTGTCTTGTGTCTTCTGAGCTTCATTTAAAAAAAAAAATACTGTTTCCCTCTTTGTTATGACAACAGAAGTCTTAGGAACAAATCTGCCCAGAATTGAGCAACTTAATAGTGCACACCACTGACTTTTATTGTTTCCTCTTCATGCTAACTTTATTAGCTACTTTCAAAAACCTTTTTGTAATAAAATCTGAATCAAATTGCAAATCCCTTTGGAATAAGTCGGAGAACAGACAAACATCAGGAAAAATAACAAACATTCTCTGAGATTCTAGTGCCAGGCAAGAAAGCAAAAGGATTCAAGCATTTGCTAACTAACACACCCAACAGGCCACCTTTAGCTGCGAGTGAGAGATGTAAAATATACCCTAGGTTCCCCTTCTTAAACTAGCCTTGGGGAAGATTGTCTCTTATGACTGTATTTGTCAGAATACCAAAGTGATGAGGCGCCCCTCTGATCTATGTGAGCTCATGCAGACAAACCAGCAAGGTTAACTTCATGTCCTCAAAGGCCTAGCGGTCCGCTGGCCTCATGGCCTGGCAGCTGCACAGTGACAGATTATTCTGCTTTGTGGGCAGCAACAACCCACACACAGATTTTTCCTCCTGAGGGAAATGACTCTGAATCAACCTTTTTCCAGAAGCATGGATACAAAAGCAACGTAACTTCAACAATTGGCTTTTGTGAGATAGGAGGATATGGGACTAGCTCAAAGTACAATACCATTCTCCTAGCTTCTCCCTGAGTCTGAGAGCTCACATGAGTGAGTGGTTTAGAATTTGTGACAATGTGTAGAAGGTATGACAACAAATGCTGCTGCTGCCCAGTGACATATTCCAGAAAGGCAGCCTCACAAACACATCCCTGGATCTAACACTGAGACTATAACACTGAGACTACCGGTTTGTTATGGTTTATGTCCAGCTGTCCCCCCCAAGCCTCATGTAATTTACGGGGCAGAGGCAATTGGAGGAGCAACAGGTGGCTTTGAAGGGCAGGGCCTGAAAGGCATGAGTGGTTAAACTGGCTAGCCTGTGCTTTCTAAGAGATGTGGAGAGGGTCATCCTGGACATGGCAGCTCCCCAGCCTCTCCTCCAGTGTCTTTGAAACCTACAGTAACCATGAGCTAAATAAACCTTTCCTTCTCTCACTTTGAGTGTCAGGTATTTGTTCCAGCAACAAGAGAAGAATAACTAATACATAGCTCTTCCCCTAAGTAAAATAGCCATGAAAGGGACACGTTTTGAACAGATTCAGGACACAGAGGCAGCCCCAATAGAGCAACTGAAGACACCCAGAATTGCTTTACAGAGCAACAAGAACAGCGAGATAAGCATGTTTTCCACAGGGGGTGGGATTATTGCCATGCCTTTCACTGTAGTAATTTTTAAAAATTTAAATACCATACAGAGCCTGCAAAAATTATATCAGGAAAAGAAAAACTTGTATAAGTATTATAATACAATATTTATTGAGACACTATGAGATTAACACAAGCTCCCTATGGCCTGTACAACAAGAGGTATTCGAAGTGCTGGCCAAGCACCTCCAGGCATGCGCTAGTATGTACACATATATGCATTTTTTTGGCAGACTCTGTACTTTCTATCACACCCTGTATACAAATGATTTGGGATCCCACATTTCCCTAAAACTACACCCTCCTTCCACACCTTCCCCAGGCCTCACTACACAGACCTTAAGCCATGCCTGTCTCCAAGCCCCTGGAAGGCCCACAGGCCATCAGCTTACTACACAGGTATGAGTGAGGCTGGCCGTGCCTGTGGGCACCTCGCTGGGAGAACTGCTGCTACAGGCAAGATCCCAGATGCCACGCTGGCTAGAATGCCATCTTGAGTGAGAAAAGGAGTGCCAGGATGCAGCTCAGTGGGACAGCACCTGCCCGGTATGAGCAAGGCCATGAGCTCCGTTTCCTACATTCCTCCAAGAAAAACCAAAAACCCTAAAGCAAGCTCATGATCTAAAGTTGGCACGCACCGCAAGACAGTCACAGAAATAATAGGGCTCCTGAAACTTGGAAAACAACAAGTGGCCTCTATGGTAGCTAAAGGTGTTGCAGATAAATTTGTAAAATGTTTTGAAATATCAACACATAGAGAATATTTTAAGTCTGTCTCTAGTCTAAGAAGTATGGTAATCATTCCAGCCACTGAAAATTATTGTTCTTCTTTTTTTCTTTTGGGAGTACTGAGGATTGAACCCAGGACCTTGCACATGCTAGGCAAGTACTCTACTACTGAATCACATCCTTAACTTAGAAACACTTAAATATTTATGTAACTACTTTAAAAAAAAATTAGAAATGGGAAAATGGCTAAAGAAATTTAATGTTCCTAGCCAAGCATGGTGGCACACACTTGTAATCCTAGCATTTTGGAAGCTGACACAGGAGTATTGCTGTGAGTTTGAGACCATCCTGCACGACACAGTAAGTTTAAGACTATCCTGAACAACACACCAAGACTCTGTCTGAAGAAGAATTCACTATATTGTAGAGAAATAGCAAAATCACTTGATCCAAATATGCAGAGTGGTAAAGCAACAGGTTATAAAAACACAAAAAATAGAATTCAGAGTTTAACAATGATCTGAGAAAAATCTGTCAAGAAACATTAGTTGAATAAACAATAAGACTGTTAAGAAATGTTGACTTTTAAAGCACACAACTTACTGTTTTGATTCACTGTGACAAACTTCTAAGGTTGGATCATTATAAATAAAAGCAGCCTCTAAATCGTTGATCCTTACGCGGTATATTCTACACTGTTTGCTGTTCAACTTGATTCTATTCAAATTTGCAACTGTAGGAAATATAGTCAGTTCCACAAATCCCTGTGAAAACAAAGATGAAGAGCTTCCTTATAAACACTAGTATGTTGCAGAATTACTTTGATTTCTACCACTATATTACTACACTCCACAGGTGACACTCCCAATAGCTGCACACACAGGCACCCATGCAATGCTGTCCACAGTCCTTGATTTCCAACATGACTATCTTCTTGACTGCACTGGTAAGAATTAGGTAAAACCTGATCATATTGGAGGTTCACAAACTATCAATAGAAATTACGCCATCTATTACAAGAAAAGGACTCACTACTCTCAAATTAAAGAATTTCTGAACAAACTGGAACTCAAACAGGGAAGAGGAAGACAAAAATTATAGAACAGAAATGGAATCAAAGCCACAAGATTGGCGGATAAAAGAACACAGACTACCTGCATAGGCACATACATGAATGCACAGACACAGAGGGAAGAAAACGGTATAGCACACTGCTGAAAAAAACGAATGTGTCAGTTCACAGGTAAATCAGGCAGTGAAGCTACAATATGAGAACTGCAGGCAAGGTGACACCATGGGAACTCCACCCTCCAGAGACTCCTGGCAAGCAGCCCAGGGCCAGGGCTCCACCACGCTGGCTGTGTGCATGCAGCCACCTAAGCACAGGCCATAGACACAGCACAGGGAACCCACCAAGTGCTCATCACCACCTGCCATGCTGAGCCCAAGGAAAAGATGGATAGAGGGAGCCTGGACCATGCCCAGTAATTCTAGGATCTCTGGCTGATAGGCTCACACAAGGTGCTACAGTCTAGATCTAAAATGTCCCCCGAAGTCCAGGCACCCTCTACCTATCTCTCCGTTGGGCTCAGCGTGGTGATGAGCATTTGGTGGGTTCCCTGTGAGCTCATCACTGCCCTGACTACTAGACCCTGGGAACAGGAAATGTAGGTAGCTTATGATGGTTTTGCACAGCACTGTAAACATAAAACTCCAAGTCCAGGCAGCACTGGACGCAAGTGCAGCAGCGGGACATGTAGCCTCTCAGCCAATTTCAAACACAGTGCTGGAGCGGTGTTCCTGGAGTAAGCCTGGAGTGAGTGGGAGCCAGATTCCCATTTGCTCTGCAGAAAGGAAAAGAAGTAACCCTCCCTGGAGCTATGGTATTTTGATTCAGAACTCACATCCCAAAACATTCCCACAGTCTTTAAGCCAAACTGAAAAGGGCTAGCGGCCAGAGTATGTATTGGGGTCACAGACAAACGACACCCAGAGAGGAGGACAGGGGCAACTTCCCTGCCCCACAACATAGGGCCAGCAGGTCAAGAACCGGCCCACTTGGGCCCTGTCCAATGGAATTGGGGATATTACAGCAGCAAGGGCTGAGCAGACCCATCTGGACTGCCCATTCTCTGCTCGAGACAGTAAACCAAAGTACCTCAATTCCCAAGAACTGCAGCGATTAGTGCCACAGGACTTTGGACATCCAGGCTGAAGCCGTCTCTGCGCCCACTGCTGGAAGGCAGTAGTCTCTGACGACACTTCTACTACCTTAAGAAAGTTACTTAACCTCCATTCAGGCACCTCCTTTAGAGAGTTAGGATTAAAATATTATCTGCGTGAGGTCATTGCAAAGACTCAGTCACTCATACCCTGGGAGTGTCTTGGCACCCTCCATGCCTGCCTTACCTCAGCCAGCATTCACGGAAGACTCACGCACTTTTCTAACACATCTAAGGCATCTTTCTCCACACGTTCAAGACTCAGCATCAGTTAACCATGTCAACTCCTTTCACTCCAGCTTTACTAAGGCTATCATTACTGACAGCTTCATCATTTCTCCCCTCAATTTTGTAATGTCCCAATATTCTCACTTTCCCTACACATTTCATACAGCATGCTATTTCTAAGTATCCCACAATGAGATACAAGGAAAATATAACCTGTGAGGAATACCACAAAAAGAAATGCTATAATGAGCAAATCACTTAACAAGGCAGGAGCTTTATAAATCTAAGACTATATGATTCTTATGAAAGGTTATTCTTGCCATATGTGGTAGTGCACACGTGTAAGCCCCACACCCAGAAAGCTGAGGCAGGAGGTCCGCTGAGCGTTTAATGCTGGCCTGGGCTACACAGTGAGTTCAAGACCAACCTAGCATACTAACTAGCAAGACCATGTCTCAAAAAAAAAAAGTTGTTTATTTGTTATAAAACATACACAGACATGGACAACAAGTATGAGAGGAAAACTGATAAACACTATTCAAGAAAAACCAGCCTGGGGCCAGGAAGATGGTTCAGTGGAATAAGCACTTCCCTGGCAAACACAAGGGCCTGAGTTCAATCCCTGGTTCCACCAAAAAGAAATACTGGCCTGAAGATTTTAATCTAATACAAGTACCTCACAAAAAGTACATCAAACGTTTAGGTTCTCAATGATTTTCCAGAGTGGATCATAACAGCAAGCCATACATATAAAGGTGGTGGTGGGCTACTAGATCTCAAACATTCTATCCAAAACTTTCTGCAAAGCAATACCAACAAAACCAGTTCATGCAAGTCAGAGCACACAAATGGCCTTCCTGAGGACAAGTCATGCCAGTCAGAATAAAAATTTTTAAATTTTTCAGGAAAGAAACTTCACAATGGGCTTGCTTATTATTTTTTTAAGCACAATTCTAACATGCTTGGTTATGCAGACTTTCATACTGCACAAAACAGAATTATAAGAAAAAATTTTGGTTGGAAAAGAGAAAATGAATGAGAATACTGAAAAGGCCATACATAAAGCTATGGGACAAGTTAGACCTGAGTTCTAATTCATGCCTATTCTTGAAACACCATTATCTGGAAAAACGTAATGTGATGTGAAAGATACACCAATCATTCTTTATGTTTCTGAATATAAACTTACCACAACTGACTTCCTCTGGAAATTTATGTTGTTGATGCAGACAACCTGATGAGTTGTATATTATAAAAGAGAGGAAAAAAATACTATTATTAAGTGAAAGTATATGAGAACTCCGGTATAAATAATGTTCAAAGGAACTGGAAACCATACATGAGTTTTTTTTTTTTTTTCATTTAAAACCCCAGGGGGGCCGAGGAGATGGCTCAGTGGAATAAGCGCTTCCCTGGCAAGCATAAGGGTCTGAGTTCAATCCCCGGTCCCGCCAAAAAAAAAAAAAAAAAAAAAAACCACTGGGCATAGTGGCATGCGCCTCTAATCCCAACACTTGGAAGGCTGAAAACTGGAGAATCACTACAAGTCGGATCTATGTAGTGAGATGTAGACCCTGCACTAAAAACCCCTGGGGCTGGGGAGATAGCTGGGTGACCCAAGTGCCTGCCTGCTAAATGCCAAGTACCCGGTTCGAACCCCAGTACCACATGTCAAGCTGGCCTGAAACAGGTCAGCCACCAAAACCAGGCGTTCGCACATGTCTGCAATACCAGGGCTGAGGAGGCTAAGAGAGGAGGTTCACTAAGAGTCTTAAGTTGCATAGCGAGACACTGTACGAAATAATTTTTTTTAAAAAAAATTAAAATCCTACAAGCGGGGTCATGGTGGCACGGGCCCTGTCATCCCACAACTTGGAACGCTGAGGCAGGAGGTTCTACACCAGTTCAAGGCCAACTAGGGTGACATACTTAATTCAAGGCCAGCCTGAGAGACCCTATCCCAAAAAACTACATAAACACCCAATAAATAAACCCTAAAAGCAGAATAATCTGCTTAATTCTAGCAAGAATCGTTGGCACAGATTTCTTCTGAAAGCACAGGGGCTAATCTACACAGCAAGTTAGTAAATGGTACCATCGGTCACACTTTCCACCCCAAATACCCTGCCCATCCCGGGCAGCCGAATCGGGGTTCCGGCCAGGCTTCCCGGTTCTCGGGGTCAGGTACAGGCCTTAAATCAAAACCCTGGGCAAGAGGAATACTTATAATTTATAAGGCCGCGGGCTCTCGAAGCCCTTGTCTCCCTTCTTCTTGTTCATCCTGGGGGGCTCGGAGCCCGTCGGCGGCATGGGGCGGGCCCGCGGCGCATTCCCGGTCCCCGCAACGCACGGTGCGGGTCGCTCCCGGCCGCCGGGGCTGCCTGGACGCCCGGCCCGGGCTCCCCGGTCGCCGTCGCCTCAAACGTGGCCCTTGAAGTGGCTTTTGCCGCCGCGGGCGCCGAGGTCCTTTCACGCGCCTCTCCACAGCCAATTCGAGCTCCCGCAGGCCGCCATATTGCGCATGACCTCCAACCTATGCGTAAGCGGAAGTGAGGCGGAGCCAAGGGCGCCCGGAAGTCTACGCTCGTGGGCGGGTTCTACACGGTACCCCGAGTCTTTGAGCGGTCTTGAGTTTAGGCACAGTGACGGCTAACCGGTAATTTTCGGTGAGTGAGCGGGAGGCCGGGACGGGCTCGAGCGAGCATCGCGGCTTGGAAGAAAGCCAGCGCGTGCGCAGAGGCGTGCGGGGAGTTTTGACAGTGAGCGAGGGGGCTGCTCAGGTCCTCGCCCGCACTGAGGACGCCAGGTGCTGTCGCGTGGGTAGGCGTGTCGGTGCCCTAGTGTGCGCGTAGGGGATTGCGCGGGACTGTACAGCGACCAGGCGCGCGTGTACAGCTGCGGCGTGCTCTACAGCATTGTGCTCCCACGCATTGTATGTGTACAGTAATGTACATGTAGTACTGGTAATGTGCAGTCACGTGCATACTGTAACATACCACATGTGAAATACACAGCTATTTTAATATGATACTTCAAATCGGAGAAAACTGGCTAAGTATAACGAGAAAGGAGGCATGAGTTTGTTTCCCACATCCGGGAAAAGTTCGTGAAATACTGCACAATGCGTGAGATGCAGGGAGCACAGACAGGCGGTCTCAGTGCCGGTGCTGGTGCTGATGCTGGCGCAGTGCACGTGGGAGGCGGGACTGAGCAGCGAGCCAAGCGGCAGGTTCACAGTCCAAGACCGGACCGTTCCCACGTGATCAGTGAGGACAACCCCGATCCAGGGTCCAGTTTTGTGAATGGTTCCAGCGCATGGTGGGAGAGGATGCGTAATTCATGCAGAACATCCCGTAGTCGGGGAAAGCGACACAACTGTCTACTCATGGACAGCACGGCCGTCTCTCATCCTCCATGTCTGATGTGGCTGTCAGCAACAGTTTTAACAGGTCATTTTTTCTTTGAAGGTGCAGTTACGGGTCAAAGGTGCCTAGACACTTGGCGCCTCCCCCTTACCTGCCTTCCGCAAACATAGAAATGATGAATTCCTCCTTCGATGCTGTTACGGTTTTGGGGTGTTTGTCTCCCCAAAGCCTTCTTGTACAGTCATCGAGGCACAGTTTGTGATTAATTCATGATCCAAGGCTGGGATTATGGATGTGAGTGCTACACCCAGCCAGTAGAATAAGCACTTCCCTGGCAAGTGCTAGGGCCTGACTGAGTTCAATCCCTGGTTCCACCAAAAAAAAAAACAAAAACCTAATGTGGTAGGTAGCACTGTTGTCACCAGGGCTGTCACCATCACTGGCCTGCATTACTGAAATGCACGTGGTTCCCTAGCTAACAGTGCTGCTCTGTTAGGATTCTCTACATGGGACGGAGGACCAAGACAATCCTATCAAAAGCACAGGTGTGAGGTACCACAGGGAACAGGGAGCAGTTTGGGCTTCAGCACAGCATGAACAGATAGTGTAAAGAACTGTTGGTGGGGGCTGGGGAGATGGCTCAGTGAAATAAGTGCTTCCCTGGCAAGCATAACGGCCTGAGTTCAATCCCTGGTTCTGCCAAAAAAAAAAAAAAAAAAGAACTGTTGGTACCTGGTGAATTCTGGCTTGGGAGGAAAAAATGAGCAACTTGCTCAATGGCATGTAAGTGAATCAATTTGTGGGGTAGGGAAGGAGAGGCAGAACTCACAACTGAACTCCAGGCATTTGTCCTGAGCTACATCCCCAGCCTTTTTGGTTTCTACTTTAAAACCAATCTAAGTCCTTTAAATTGCTCAGGCTGGACTCAACCTTGAGGTCCTTGTGCTTCAGGCTCACCAAGAGCTGGGATTAGAGGCTTGCACTACCTTGCCTGCCTGCTATGAATAAACCTCTTCTATGAAACTATTATGCAGCTCTCAAAAAGTGTTTCAAGGGCCAGCTGAATAGCTCATCAGACTGCCTGTAGGCAGGCAAAGGGACTAGGGCTCAACTCCCAGTATGCTGTCATCCCCGCCGCCAGGGATGCTGAGACAGTGACTGAGACTGGGTGTGGTGGCATGCCTGTAATCCCAGTGCTCCAGGTTGAAAACAGAATCACTGAATCCGATCTGGGTAGTGAGACCCTGTAGACCCTGTACTAAAATACATTAAAAAAAAAAAAAAGTCTCAATACTGGTACTAATAACCAGAACATCAAATCATACTTACGGGGAAGGAATTCTGTATACAGAAACTAGAAACGGAGCCGCACAGACACCAGAGGCACACTAGGTAGGAAACGCTTTATTTTGCCCTTGTTCCCGCAGGGCAGATATGCAGGACCTATCAATGTCCTGCAACACGGGAGGGGCAGAGAAAGCGGATGCAGTTGTGGACCAGGCTTTCACAGTCGGGAATAAAAGTACACAAGAGAGTTGGATTCCGCGTCCAACATCTTCTAAAGTAGCAGGTCCCAAAGAGGACTTTGTTCTAAGCAACGGGTCTTCGGGAATTGTATACTCTCATGCCATTTTGCACAGAGGAGCGTGAATATTTAGTGAGCAAGGCACCTATCGTCTGCTTCTCTCCACACAGGTCTCTGTGGAAACATCCAGAAAACCCAAGATGAATGTTAAACTAAGTGCCAGTTATTTTCTCTCTTCCCCTAAATCCATCTTCCCAATGGGCATAAGGACATGTATTCACAGGAGAAACAGTAGGGGTTGAAATCTTTGTTTTCAATTTTTGAGATAGGGTCTTGCTATGCAGTCCAGGCTGGCTTCAATCTTCCTGCCTCAGTCTCCTGGGTGCTGAGCTTTCAAGAGTGCTTCCCACTCCCAAGTAGTTCTAAGTCTTAGTTGAACCTCCAAGACAAAATATAAGCCAGAGAACCCAGACACCAGGCTGCAGTGTGAGCTTGAGTAGCTGCCCTCTCCACCTACCACAGATGAGACGAGCATGGGGCCCTGATGGGGAGGACACACACACCCAAGGCAACGGAGGCCTCAGGCCTGGCAACCGGGCATCATGAGGAAAACACAAATAAGCAGAATGAAAAACGAGGCCAAGGGGCAAAGGTAGAAGACAACACCCTAGTTCAGAGGCAGACCCAAGATGATGGATGACAGGACTTGGTTGAGGGGAAGGGAAGGGCGAAGGTGGTGTTTGGCCTTGCTGTCTTCAATGAGGCCTTGTTTCATTGTGCAGACTTGTCCTGCCTTCCTGGGCTCACACGAGCCCCTCCTCAGCTGAGCACAGGGGAAAGGTGGTTCATAAGCCAAAAGAATGAATAAAGGCCTCATTAGGTTCCTGGATAATCCTGTTAAGCTTGACTGGAGGAATCCCTGTGGGAGCAGTTACAAGGGTAGACGGAGAAACCCCAGATGTGAAAAGGCCCCTGAGAGCCGGGGATGTAGCTCAGTGACACAAGTGCCTGCCTGGCAAGCTCAAGGCCCTACATTCAAGTCCCAGTACAAAGAAAAAAGCTTCCCTCTCCTGACCCGCCTCCCAGCACAGGTGGCATAAGGACTCATCAGCCATAGGAACAGAAGCCAGAGGAAGGGAAACCAGGACCAGGGCCCTCCCTGCCTCCAGGGGAACACACGGGGAACAAGAGGGTAGGGATACTAACTTCAAAGCCGGCTCTTCCTTAGGGTACGCACACACCTGTGTACACTCCTTCTAGGGTCTCTATCTTCCTGCCTGAGACCCAAGCATCCTGCTCCTTCCATCACTCACTAAGCTGCTGGGACCCTAAGGCTCCTCCTCAGTAACCTGCAGAACCCAGGCCTAAGCACCAACAAAGGGAATGTGCACACAAGCAACAGAGCTGGTGAGGGTTCCATGGCCCAGGACCCATCTGTGACAGCCCAGGCAGCCAATCAAGTTGTGACAAGTTCCAGGAGGGAGGGTTCTCCCACCAAAAGACACTAGAGACAAAGGGCCCGTCCATCTTTCCCAAGCACCCACCATCTGTAGGACAGCTTTCTGCTTCCTTTTCCTCCTTACAAGGAAAGCTGCTTCTGTCTTGGAAGTCCATCCCTTTAATGAATAACGGTCCTGAGTCAGGACCCCTGTAGGCTGCTCATCTCAGCAGTGTGGAACCCACACCCGATAAGACTGCCAGTGCCTTCACCTGAGAACACTGCATGTATTTTTCTACACTAAGGAAAAGCTTGCTTTGAAGTTAGTAGCCCCGTTGCTCACTGAGGAGCAGATATAAGACTGCTATTAGATATTCCCATGGATGCGCTAAGTAGGTGACTCAGTCTGACAAACTGCTCCTATAAAGGGAGAAAGTCACTAGCTCTGAATAGGGCGTGGGCACAGGCCTGTAACCCCAGCAACCAGGAGGCTGGAGCAGGAGGGGCCCTGCAACTTCAAGGCCAGCCTGACCATATAGCGAGACCCCTGTCTCAGAAAACAAAAACCAATGGCTATTCAGTTACTCACTGGATGTAGGGAGCAATGTCTTCTTCTGTCCACTTCTCCCTTAGGGAGAACAGAGCATTGAAACGTTCCTGATTTCCCTCAGGTAAATCATCCACCTTTAGCAAAAATATGATTTCTGGCCTTGAGTGTCTATCCACCAGAGCTAACCCCTGTAAGAAAGAAAAGAGGGTGGGCAATTCACTTAAGGTTGCACTGTTTAAATTCAGCCCAAGGGAAATGCCAACCTCATAAAACCCCTAAGAGATTCATAATAGTCTATTTCTTAAAGACAGCTCCTTTTTTATTTGCTTTTGCTTTTTTTTTTTGAGTCAGGATCTTACAATGTATTCCAGGCTGGCCTTGAGCTCATTGCGCAGCCCAGGCTGGCCCCAAACTCAGGACAACCATCCTGCCTCTGCCTCCAAAGTGCTGGGGTTACAAGTATGTACCACCACACTGCTCTTTTATATATGACTTCTATTCCCTGTGCAATCTGGCTTCTGTGTCACCCCCAGATTTAGAGATAGAGGGGTGCAGGGGTCCAGTGGGCCACTTCCTGTACTCCTGGTCCTCCTTTCTTGGGAACATGGACAGGTTCTCCCTCTCCACACCACCTCTTCATATGGTGCAGCTCCCAGGCCACTGTCCCTGTCTCCTCTGCTGCGGACGGACATCCAACAGAAGGAAGGCCTCCCTTCAGCTCCAGGCCTCAGAGCAGTGACCTGGGGACCATGCAGCAGGCCAGATGGAGTTACCTTGAGCTGATCCAGACTGGTCACCATCCCTTCAGGGACACTCTGCTGCCACACTGCCTGGAACTCAGCCAGATTGAACTTCACTGCATTCTGCAGCAGCATCTGGGCAGTGGCGCGGCAAATCTTATCAGGGCTCAGCTCAAAATAAACTTCCCCTGTAGAACGGCATCAGAGGGCCCCGTATATCCCTCGGGTCTCTGCCCCTCCTCCACAGCACCACTTCTTAGCATGACCACCTGCTAGGTCTTGTACCCAGATGTGCCCCATGCCCTGTGCACTCACAGGTGGGGCTCTCAGGGGGCAGCTAGAATCATGGGTGTGATTCTGGGGTTCTGGCTGTGTAGCACCAGATTACTCCACTGATTGGTTTAATGTGGTTCTGGGTACTGCTGGATGGATTTACTGAAGACAGAAGCTCCACTCGGTGTGGGGGGCACTGACCACTGAGCTGGCAGGTAGCATGGATACAGTAAGAGGGAAAAGAAGGCTCACTGCCCTGCTGCCTCCCTCCGACCCTGCCAAGGACTGTTCCTCCTCCGCCATCTGCTGGCCTTGAGCTGGCTAACGGAAACCACTACCAACTGTGAGCCAAAATAAACCTCTCCTTTTACTTCAGGTGTTGGGTATTTTATCAGCAGCAAGAAAGTAACTAAGACAATGCCTCCCTCCCTCCCAGTCCTACAGGTCTAACTTTCAACACCAGCTCCCTCCACACAAGCACAGCAGCTTTAGCATGCAGAAGTCCAACGCCAGGAGCATACCTCCCGAACTTACCTTCATCTATATATTTCCGTCCATAACACTTAAGACAGTGCTCTATCATTTCTCTGAAAAATAAAATAAAAGCACACTACTGTATTAGTTGAGTGATCAATTCTCTCTAGGTGTTACACTTTGTGTACAGGTGCCCCCAAAGCGTCAGGAAGTCAAGGGGCAGCTTCTGGAGTTTGTGATTGTTGTGGGTGTGGATGCTGCACCTGCTCAAGGCAGGTAATTAGGTAAACTGCTTTATATTGCAAGGAGAGGAGAAGCTAGCTGCTGCCCGAGCTGCAGCACTCCCATTGCTGTCTGCTCCGTGCCACCTCCGTGAAAGGCTGCTCTCTGCCATGTGCCGCTCTGCCTTGGAGCCAGCTGAGTATGGACTGAAACCTGCAGCAACTGTGAGCTTATTGAAATAGACCTTTCCTTCCCTGAATGTCAGGTATTTGTTCCAGCAAAAACAGAAGAAAAGAGTAACTGAGACGGTAGGTATTCTTTTTTTTTAAATATATTTGGTACAGGGTCTCACTATGCAGCTCAAACTCACAGTGATCCTCCTAATTTCAGCCTCTCCAGCACTGGGATTAGAGATGTGCACCACCACACCCAGTCTCAATTGCTGTCTCAGTGCACCCTAGGGGTCAGCACTGCAAGCATCGGATCAAACCCCAGTCCTTACACTTGCCTAGTCAGGCCCTTTAATCCAGGGTGGCCTTAAATCTGCAGACTAAGATACAAATCTAAGACTTGAAATACTACCCTACTTGAATGCCAAACAAGACTTTACTTAAATTGAGCACTAACGCAGGCGAGATTATCAGCAAACTGAGCTCCTGCTCAGGCACCACCTGACACGCAAGCCCCTTACCAGGTTCAGTGGCACAGGCCTGTAATCCTAGCACCGGGGGAGGCTAAATACAGGAGGGTCACTATGAGTCTCAGCTGCATACTGACACCCTGCACCAAATACATATTAATTAAGTAACTGAGAACAAATATATGCTGGGAGGCTGCTAGGTGTCAAGCCCCAGGCCACATTTTTTTTTTTTTTTTTTTTTTTTTTTTTTTTTTTTTTTTTTTTGTCTTTTTGAGACAGGGTCTCACTATGCAGTTCAGGCTGGCCTTGAGCTCACTTTGTAGCTCAGGGTGGTCTCGAACTCACAACAATCCTCCTGTCTCAGCCTCCCGAGTGCTGGGATTATAGGCATGCACCACCACGCCCGGCAGGCCACATATTTTTATAGGAAATGTGAGCATATTAATTTAAAACAGCTCAAAGGCCGGCCAAATAGCTCAACGGATTAAGGCACCTGCAGGCAGGGTCTGGGGGTTTCCTAGGCCTGCTTTGTCAGCCCTGCCCTGGGGCACAATTGAGACTGGGCCCAGCTCTTGGGAGACTGTGAACAGTAGGATCACTATGGAGTCCGATCTACTAGTGAGACCCTGAACACCCTGTAGACCCTTTCCTAAAATAAAAAAAAATAAAACAGCTCAAACATAATTTGTATTTTTATGACAAAAATAAAAATGATACAAATTCACTCCCCAAAGCATTCTTTGGCTGTAATTTTTAAGTTTTTTTCTAAGCTATCAAAATATATACACATCCTGAGTTTCATTCCAAGCTGGAAAAGAACTTCCTTGCCCTGCAGGCCTAAGAATGAAAATACTTACTCTGGCTCCAGTGGACCCAGTTCCTGAAGGCACACATTCAATGGGACTTTGCTAAAAGACCAGGATTCCGAATCCACAAGCTGAGTTACATGATTCAGAAGTTTCATCTCATAATCAAATTCAAGAATCCTCCAGTAACCTAGAAATGTCAAAAGTCAGATTTACCAAGGGGCATTTTAAGAGAATGAAGTAGCCAATAAGGCCCATAAAGTGCTAGCATACCCTTGTGTATGGCAAAACAAACACACAAAACAAAAACGCAAACCTAAGGGTCTCTGTGCTCTAGCGGGGCACAGCCAGTGCCTCTGCCATCTCAGCCTTTGAAAGGCAGAGGCAGGACGACTGCCTGGAGTCCAGGGTCCTAACTACACAGCGATACTCTGTCTCAGAAACTCAAGAAAGACAAATAGAACCTGTTTGTTGGCAGTGCCCTGTGCTGAATGGAGGGCCTAGCTGACCAGCACCTCAATTCTGAGCACTGAAGGATTCAAGAAGCTCAGCAGAATCTTCCCATCCAACACCCTACCCTGTCTCACTAAGCATAACAGTGAGAATGCTACCTCCAATCTCGCAGGCATTGAGAATTTGCAGGTGGGCCATTATTTCTTCCTCACTTGCCTGAATGACATCAAGCAGATCCTCAGTTTTATACTGAAATGAAAACAAAAACACATTTTAAGCGCTCTGAAAAACATTTTTTTTTTACTTTTTTTTTTTTTTT